>OX235274.1:7470029-7514410 GCA_944472155.2 Trichobilharzia szidati | reverse complement strand
ATTTCTTCACCCTTTTTTATAAATCTAGATGCATAAAGGGCAATCCTTGGCAACTTTGTGTTAAGACATTCAATGAATACACAACGAACTGTAAGATTTGGATCACACTACAAAAAGCACAAAAAAAATTGAAAGAAACAATTCGTCAAATTTATTTCCATATAAGTAAGTAAGCAATCAGAGGATAAAATTTAAATGCATTCCTTTTTCTGATTCTTTTGCGCTTTAAGCTATGGGGTGGGTTGTTACCCTCACAGCAACCCAACCTGCTCTCCTTTCCGAGCTTACTACAGGCTATGCAAGGGGCTGTCTTTGATCATTGGCGCCTGCGTTTTATGTCCCGTGTGAAGTGGTATAATAGTATGAGAAATATTCAGGTTAGGCATCGGTCGAGTGCTAGGTAATTGAGAGGGGAAATCAATCGACGAGGCTGTGAAGCTACATCGACTGAGATGGTTAGGACATGTGTTACGCATGCCTGCCTAGCTATCGCCTTTCTCAACAACAGGCAATGTTAGCTGACATAGGGTCAGGCTGGAAAACAGCTAGCGGCGGTCAAACCAAAACATGGCTTCATCAGTCAATGAAATCCACAACAGTCAGTTTAAGCTAGTCATGTAGAGAGGTGTAGACTTCCTGCTTGGTTGGGGCCCTCGGGACGGTAAAAACCGATGGCTGGAGACAATTAGTGATATGGCTCAAAATCTTCGTTGTCAATAGCTGGCGCAGACTCATCCACTTCTTGTGACTTATGATTTCCAATAAAACTATATGGTTCTTCGATATTACTACTATTTTTGCCTCATATCTCTGTTTACTGTCTTTATTTTGCATTTCCTTTTACTTTCTTTTCTTGCTTTGTGTGCTACATGGAGTGTGGCGACTTGAACTGTGCTGCACATCGGTGCAAAGTTCTATGTTGAAAACAGACAGATAGACACAGAGGCTCAGGAGTGAGTCAATCGACAATCAGACCCTGGCCAGATGTGTGGTTTGTGAGGATTCTCTACTCCTGGATCATTGACGCGATAAACTACACTACTTAGCCCCAACCGGTAGTCAAATTTACCTTCCTGTACATGAATATGCTCTGCAGAAAACCTTTTTAGAAGGTATTTCGCACTCTTAACATTTCAACAGTTAGTCAGTTTTATCTCAATTACCCAGTATTGGGTTTATAAGTCACACTTATTATGTGATGGCTAGTGATACTACCCAATTTGCCCAGGCTCAAGTAGGTGGAAAGGGGAGTCGAGCCCCGAACCTATCGACGGAAAGTCAGTTGGGTAAGAGCCAATGCAGAGCCAGCCAATCGCCACACATGTTTAAACAGAACCTTAAGAAAGTCTTTCCTACAGTGCTTCTATTCAATTCAATAGAAATATTTGCAAATTTATTGTATTACTGTTTCAAAAACAAACTTAGTACAAAATAAGCACTAAGAGGTGTATCATCATACAGAACAATAAAACAGCGTTATTCTATGGGAAAAGAAGGCAAATAGTTCAGGGACGACAGAATTAAAACAGGAAGGAGGACATCAAGGATATTCAAGAAGGCACCCATTACTTCATATTATTCTTAAAAAAAATATCCTGCTTCTTAGATACATTTGATAGCATTTCGAGCCACAAAGTCGTGATTTACCAACAAATATTAAACCCACAACGCCATGATGTTGTGAGTGCCTAACCTTCCTTAGTTCATCCAATACAACAAAAAGTATACGACACGAACGACATTGAGATGACATTCATAGGATATGTTCAGTTTATCAAAGCTGGAGTTGGATCTTAGAATTACCATCACGGTGACACCACTGGATGCACGCAGCGCTACGGAGACACCGACCATCGGACCCTCAGAATCACCGCACATTCTCAGCTAGGAGAGGCAAATTCTCAGAGATATACGAAAACATCAGGAATCGAGACGTTGTCAATCCAACCTTTGACAGATACACTAACATAGTAGACAGCCATTTCTTACTCCTTTATTCATTTACTTCAAATGCCTCGCTGAGTTTTCCGTTGTGGATCACCTGACAAATGGCATTGTCATATAACTGTGGAATGCGGTTGAGCATTGCATAGTGTTGAAGGAGTTTACAAATTATTTCGCAGTAGACGCTGTCGAAAGCCTTTTAAAAGTCGATGGAACTCAGTTAGAGATCTGACTGTCACTCTATGTTTTGTCAGATGATGATTCGTAATAGTTGCTACTTCATCCGCGCATAATTTGTCTTTACTGAATACATCTTGTTCTAGTCGGGGTCCTACATCCAATGCATCCTTTAGTCTCTCTAGAATGACGCCATTTAATATTGTGCTTGGCATGGACAACAGCATGATTCCGCGCCATAGGCTTAACTCGCCCTACTGAAACGGTGATAGAGTAAACTTTAACACTCATTTGTTGTTTGCTTGTCCTAGGAAAGTGGGAATACCACCAATTAGTATGGTGATATGATCACACTTCTCGTCCGATTCATTCTATTATTTCGATTTTTCATGTTTTAAATGTCATATAACATTAATAGAATCACCAACTCATACTGATGTTCTACACCATACAACTTATTCACCTGACCGCGTTGTAATACAAAAAATTCTTTTATGTCATTATAAGTAGTTTCAATGTGGATTTCGTCATGCGCCAACATTAGTTAGGGGATCAATGAAAACCAGGGAGCACTGGATAGCTGTTTCGTCCTAATAGCGGGACTCTTCATCAGAATACACCAACGACCCCACTACCGATAGAACCCACGAACTTCATGCTACCAGATCAAGAGCACTGACCATTATTCAGTCACTTCGGTCAGAATTCAATGATCTTTGATCCCCACTGATCACAACTTCCCAGTAATGCTTCAGGACATCCACCCAGCTCATCGATGGCTAATGGATGGACGTCCTGAAGTTGTTCTGGGAAGTCATGATCAGTGGAGTCCACACGTCGTTGAATTCCAACCAAAGTAACTGAATAATGGTCAGTGAGCTTAGTCTGGTAGCATGAAGGTCGCCGGTTCAATACGTGGTGGGGTCGTTGGTATATACTGCTGAAGAGTCCCACTAGTAGGACGAAACAGTTATCCAGTCCTCCCTGATTTTGAATGATTCCCTTACTGATTTCATTTTCAACAAATCACTGGTAATCAACACTTGATGGAAGCAAGGACTATATAAATTCCTCCCCGGTGGACAGTATTTTGAATGTTTAACCTACGATTCCAATCACAATACAGATAACAGGAGTGAGATAATTACATTTTAGAAGTTTTTCTAATATGTCACTAGTAGGCAGACTATCAATTGCAACTCAGATATTCTCCGAATAATTCGTCCTTCGACGGTTCAAAGGTAGAATGCCAGTCAGCGACGCACGCGATTTTGGTTCGATTCCCAATCAATACATTCTCAAAACTCAAATAGCAGGTAATAAGGCCGGGAAAGAGAAGAAGGTTTGCTGTGAGGTTAACAACCCTGCCTCGTTAAAACAACACAACAGCTACTGAGATTTTAAAGTGTGAGGCTTCATTTTCCATTAAGAAATGACTGGCTAGTTTCAATACAGAACTTTCTACACATATGCAGGAGTTCCACGTGCCACACTCCCTCCATGTACCACACAAACCAACAGAAGACAGTAAGCAGAGACAGATTCAAAAGGGAGATAATAAACACAAGTGGGTGAAGGAAAACGAATTGCATTATGGAAGAACAATAGTCTCACTGTATATGACAAATCACAAACAGTGAATGAATGCATCTCCACCATCCATTGACAACGAAGATTTCGAGCCATATCACCAATTATCACCAGCCTTCATTGGTTCTTACCATCGTGATGACCTCAACCAACCAGTCAGGAAGTCTACCCATCCTCACCTAACTGGCTCAAACTAACTGTTATGGATTTCATCGACTGATGAAGCCATGTTTTTGTTCAACCCTATCTGTCAGTAATGTCAGCTAACATTGGCTGTTGTCGAGGGAGGCGATGGCCAGACAGGCGTAACATGTCTTAAAACATTTCAATCTATTTAACTTCAAAACCTCACCGATTGATTTTCCCTAACTGGCCTATCACTCAACCGAAGCCTAACTTCAACAGTACTCACTCTATTATGCCACCTAACACAGGAGATCGAAAGTAGGTGCCTATAACCAAAGACCGCTAGCCAAGCTTTTTATTTCTTCCACTTTCAATGGGCATGTCTCACGGTCATAAAAGAGCAGAACGGAGCAAACTGTTGAGTAGTACACACATCTCTTATTCTTCCACTAGGAAATTCGAGGGAATTTTTAAAAAATCAGACTATTCACCAAAGTAAACCATGACGTGAAGAACCTAGAAGACCTGGATTTCGCGCGTGGATGATTTATGTTTGATGTCACACAAGATCGAAGACTTACAAGCGAAAACCGACAAACTGGTCGAAGAAGCAGCAAAGACATGACTCCAGGTGAACATAGACAAGACGGAGGTTATGAAAATAACCAACCAACAACAACAACAGCAGCAGCAACATCCAGCGCCAATCACCATCAACGGGAGGGATTTGAAAGAGGTTACTTCATTCACTTCATTCATTCTAGGGAGCATTGTCTCAACTACAGGAGGAACGGACGAGGATGTCAAATCGAGAATCGGAAAGGCGACAAACACATTCATCAACCTGAAACCAATCTGGAAATCTTCCGCTGTCACTCAGCATCAACAACAAAATTCGGATTTTCAATACAAACGTCAAGTCAGTCAGTTCTTCTATACGGATCAGAAACTTGGTGGGTCACAAAGAATATTTTCAACAGCCTGTTGCAGACCTTTATCAACAGCTGTCTTACGTCTATACTGAAGATCAGATGGCCGGAAAGAATCACCAACAAGAAACTATGGGAACAAACAAACAAAACCAGAACCAATCGCCCAACAAATATGCAAAAGAAAGTGGAGATGGATTGGACACTCGTTGAGGAGGTCGTTGGGTGACATCGCGCGTCAGGCCATAGCTTGAGTGGAACCCGAAAGGGAAGTGGCGAGTGGGACATCCAAGGGTGACATGGAGGGGATCGTGTGAAGTGGAGTTGAAACAGCATGGACTAACATGGATGCAAGTGAAAAGTATAGCAGAAGCCAGAGGCAAGTGGAGGCGTGTAGTTGAAGCCCTATGTTCCACTAGGAACCCAAGGGAACAATAATAATAATAATAAGCCATGACAACCAAACAATCAATCAGTCAAATAAATAAACACATATGCTTCAAAATCTGAATAAGACTCCAGGTATCACAAGAAAAAAACAAACAAGTGATAACCAGTTAGTTAGTTAATTAATTAGGTGAATAGAATTATACACTTACAGAATGATTGATGAAATGTGATATATTACCCATTTGGGAGGCATCTACAGTATAATGTGCATCACCTTCAAAGTCTAAATCGAATAAATACGTCATAGTTTGTTTATCATAGATTAATCCACGTTTCTCTGCCTCATCGAAAGTTAAAATCTAGGGGGAAAATGAAAATTGGCGGGGGGCGGGGGAAAGAACAATACACACAGAGCGATTAGTAAACTTTAAAAACGAAATCTCCATTGAGTATAATTTGTAACACACACACACACGCACACACACAGACTGACTGACTGACTGGCTTTAAAATAGAACTTTCTTCGCACATATGTGCAGCAGTTCAAGTCGCCACACTCCATGTAGTACACAAAGCAAGAGAAGAAAGTAAAAGGAAATGCAAAATAAAGACAGTAAACAGAGATATGAGGCGAAAGGAATAGTAATATCAAAGTGGATGCATCTGCGCCAGCTATTGTGAACGATTTTGAGTCATATCACCGACTGTCTCCAACCATTGGTCTTTACCATCCCGAAGACCACAACCAGTCAGGAAGTCAGTTTACACCTTCCTACGTGGCCGGCTTAAACTGACTGTTGTGGAATTCATCAACTGATGAGGCTGTTTTGGTTTGATCACCGCTAGCTCTTTTCCAGCCTGACCCTATGTCAGCTAACACTGCCTGTTGTCGAGGAAGGCAGTGGCTAGGCATGCATGCGTAACACATGTCCTAACCATCACAGCCTCGTCTATTGATTTCTCCTCCCAATTACCTAGCACTCGACTGATACCTAACTTCAATATTGCTCACCCTATTATACCACTTCACACGGGAGATAGAACACAAACACACACAGATCCCAAGAAAATACAATAAAAATGGCAAATTTCGAAAATATATTAATTTTAGTAGACTATAGATAAATACAGTGGCAGTACTTAATGAAAAACGATGTTATTTCGTTAGTAGTGACTGGTGGTGGAATCCAGGATGCGTATTTCGTTCTATTTTTAAGATAACTCATCATCTGGATGTACCTACATCCATCCATCCATCCATCTATGCACAATGAGTGATAATGTTCCTACTGAAACTCGAGCCCAACACACCTATCATTGTATCAAACATCAAAGCGTTATGCAATAAAAACCACTGGGTTGTTAACTGTTACAATCTGTTTAACAATACATATCAAAATTCCCCTTGATTAAGTATCTTTATTTAGTAGGTTCAAGGACATAATAGAGTTATGCAATACTACCGCCAGAACAGTTTACTGGAAATGACGTTGGCGGCTTATAACACAGAGCTGGCTGACTGGTTGACTTCAGTCTGTAACAAAACGAAGAACTGGACGCATGACATTAGTTACTATATACTGTCTAATCAAAGTATCCACAACACTCCTTGCAGGGAGTCAATTGTGACGCCAAATAACTCAGTGAGGTTTGAATCTCAGAAGGGACTCTTAACAGTAAACTAGTCTGATGCTGGAAGGAAATGAATCCGCCGACGTTTAGAATCATAAATTTTTTTTAAATCAGTCTTTTAAAATCAATCAACATGTTTGTTGAAGAAAAAAATAGAGGAAATAGCAATGCAAAGAATAATTTAGGGTGTAAATTAGGTATCTATGCAGTCATAATAGAAGCGCCGGCCGCCATTCTCACAAGATATTGAAATAGTGAAGATGGATTTTCTTGGTGTTGTTGTATTCTCTCTAAGCTGGATGGTTTAAGTACTGCCTGACTGAGCTTCAACCACACTCTATGGAGTACACAAAGGTAGACGAATGAGTGAGAGAGGGAGAGAAAAAGGGAGGGAGAAAGAACAGTAACATGGAAAAAGATTAGAGTTTATTAGATACGGGAGATCACAAAGAGTGGGAATGCATCTGCATCAGCCATTGATAACGATTTCGAGTTACGCATCACTAATTGTCTCTAACCATTGATTTCCAGCATGCCAAGGACCTCAACCAGTCAGTGTCTACACCTCCCTACATAGCTCAAATTAACTGTCAACGATTTCATAGACTAATGACACGTTTTACTTTGATCACCTCTAACTCTTTTCCAACCTGATTCTATATTAGCTAACATTGACCACTGGCTGAGGAAGGCGACGAGTTGGCATGAACAACACGCGTTCAAGCTATCTCGACCGATGACTGACTTATCCTTCATACCTACTTTACCAAACAAACAGTACTTGTCACAACAACAACAGCAACAAAAAATGCATTTTAACCTACCTCGCCTAAATATTCAACTACAAAAGTTCCCTTTCCAATAGGAACCATTGTTTTAACACCCCATCCACGATCTTTTGTACGAAAAACGCATAAAGGTACTTTTCTGCCCAATTGTACAACACGAAATGGACATGTTGAATCACAAGGACATCTAAAAACAATGTAATAGTAAATGTGAATAGATTCATAGGAACAATTACAATAAAATATGAAGAGCATTAACATACAGATTCTACAGAAAGGTGGGATTACAACAAGAACTACACTGGGATTTCTGTATGTGTAGTTTGATAAGTTTGACAATCATAAAAATTTTCAAGTATTGGTTTTGTAGGGATTTTGTTTGATTGGTTGGGGGATTTCATCATGAGCTGACATCAGTTAGAGAACCATTTGAGTACTGGACAGTGAAGAGTCCCAAACTAGGACGAAACAGCTGGCCAGTTATCTCAGGTTTTCCAATGGTTGTTTAACTGATGTCAGCTTGTGATAAAATCCTCCAACCAATCAAACAAAATCCCTACAAAACCAATACTTCACAATTGATCTGATGCTCACTAGCGCCTGGCCCTATTCCAGCAGTTACCTGGAGTTCTAGTGGGAAGCCATGACCGGTAGCTTACAGCAGGTTAAAGGTGAGGCAGTAACTCATCGAAGAAGACATTGAGAAGTGGTCGCGCTATGTCATGAATTGGCAGAAGTTAGAATTCATGGACCATTGGGTCGGGTCCCAGTGGCTTAATAATCTACGAGCCCACCTTGTGACCAAAAGGTCCCAAGTTCGACCCCTGGCGGTAGGTGAGTACTGATGAAGAGTCCCAAACTAGGCTGACAAAGCAGCTGTTCAGTACTCCCTAGTGGTTTTCCAATGGTTCTCTAACTGATGTCAGCTTATGATGAAATTCTTCCAACAATTATAAAAATGTCATCACAGTTCATATGTTTAGCTGAGTGACTCATCAGAGCAAAAACCTTACATAAAAGTAAATTGGATGTACTTGTCCGTTCCCCTTGGTAATTTACGCAGAGCACCTTATTAGTTAACTCTTTTAATGTAAACTTTAATAAGCATAATTAACAGTACCTATTCAGAAATAAATGAATCTCCCCAAACTATGTTCCACACTTTTTCTGAGTGTGTGAGGGTTGATTTTGTTGCTGAGTTATCCAGATCAAAAGTAGGTGAAGCAGGACTCGAACTCGAAGGTACCTATCCCCAAACCACACGCATTCACACTGACGATGATATGGCAACTAAAACGATTCAAGAGCACATATTTTTGACTCACAGTCTCTTCCTCCGACCCCTCCTTTCTGATTTGCATAAGCAAAACACGCTGACTCATACTGATACACCCACCCCCCCCCCCGATTAGTTAAAAATGAGCATAACATAGTTATCTAAGCATAACTTGAGAGGGAGTAGACACCAAGAAATACGCCATACAACTTGAGACATAAAAACCTTTAACATTTAATCGAATGAATTAGGCGAAAAGATGTCTCTGAAAGACCAACTGAAACATGTACAACTTCACCTCAACTACATTTCAATTAAACCAAATGTTCTCAACAAGACAGTAAACTAAAAGTAGAACTCTAGAGTGGTTATCATGGCTGCCTTCCAAGCAGTCAATCCAAGTTCGTCTCTCCGTGGTCACAAGTGGTTTAGTGCGTCGGTGGTTGAGCTGTAGACCGCTCTCCAACAACGCCTCACGTGGCCCGCGGTTCAATCCTTGGCCACAAATGCACTCCTAAAGCTTGCTGAGGCGGTAGTAAGGCTGGTAAAGAGGGAAGGTTGGGTGTGGAGCTAGCAACTCAACTCTGTAAACATAAAAACACCACTGCTACAGAAACTTCACAGCTCTAGCTTGAAGCCCTATATTCCACTGGGGAACGTAAAGAAATAAAAACAGGACTCTAGAAACATGCGTACATCTATTTGATTCGCGTCAAAAAGGGTATGAATAGATTTAAGTAGGATTCTGTTGTACGTGGAAGACAACTTTCACTCTGCTTTAGATATGTCGGACACATTCAGGTGAAGAGCGAAACTATCCTACTGCTAATCCAGCTCACTGTTAAGCTTTCTTCTACTTGTGTTCTTTACAATCACCGGGCGGGTGGGGGGTGTTTACATCAACAGTCGTCTACGTAACTTCTTTGCACATCATCCTCGGAACTGTCCTACTTCACATGTATTAAATTAAAAGAGGCAACTGAAGAGATTATTTTCATCAAATCCATTAATAATAATTCGCCAGTTCCGTCATTAGAAAGCTCAATGAAGCCATGGAAGTAAAGACATAAGTAAAACAAAGCTGACTGATGGAGGTAGACGACGGCGAGCGAGAAAAAAGACACATGTTGGAACGAGACTGTACAAAATCTGAACTTCCAGGACAATTTGTATCTAGTATCACACAAACTCAAATATTTACAGGCGAAAAAAACAGCAATAATAATTTGGCTAAAGATGCAGCAAAAACAAGACTCCAAGTCAACACAAAGAAGACAGAGGTGATGAAGATAACCAATCGACCAACAACAACTACAAGCACCAATCACCATCTACGAGAGAAATTTAAAGGAGGTTACTTCTTTCATTGACCTAGGCGGCACAGTTGAGAATGTTAAAGCCGACGAGGATCATAAAAGCAAGAGACAGACCTTCACTAATCTGAAATCAGTGTGAAAATCTGCTGCACTCACCATAACGAACAAGATTCAGGTTTTCGACACACCATAGTCTCAAGTCAGTATGTCTATGTGGTTCACAGACTTGGTGCAAGCATCACTGAAAGCGTTTCCAGCAAACTTTTATCAACAGTTAAGTTCGCTAGTTCCAAACTGCCAGACAGATAGCAGCTGCTACCTTGACGTGGTGGTCGGGCTTGTATATCGCAATGACCCAACAAGCTACACTGGCTGGAACCAATGTTCCTGCAGGTCCTACCATGCCAGGAAGGTTGTTAGGATAGCGATTACACTGAGAATCTTTCTTACACTATGCTGGGGGTCTGTGGACGAAGTCGTACTGCTGGGGAACAGGGGTGTAACAGCAGTGAGGTGTTTCCCTCAGATGACCAGCATGCCAGCCAGCTATGCTGTCTCTCCACTCTGGAGACAGGGGGTTAGAAAAGGTCGACCCCAAAAATTGTACATCCCGACTTACCCTACGGTGGTCCGTAACCGGTGGTAAATTTACTAATACGGAACCAAACCAAGAAACCAGTTCGTGTGTGACCGACCTCAAGCAGTTGTTCCCTGGGCTCTGCGGTCACGTAACACTAACTCTCTTTCTGTTTCAAGTACCCGAAGAATCAATCAACTTCCACGGTGTGTGCAACCGGGAAGTAACAACCGCCCACACACTTCCAAAAGCACACGAAACCTTCCTAGTTCCATACTGAAGATCAGATGGTCAACCTAGAGGATAGGCAACAATGAACTCAACAAATACGCCAAAGAAAATCAAGATGAATGGATCAAGCAGACGTTAACGAGACCATTGATGAGTAGTGACATCGCGCCAAAGGCCCTTGATTGGAACCAGAATGAAAAACGGAGAATTGGGCACCGGGGGTGACATGGAGGAGGGATTGGTGAGATGAGAGCTTATGAGCAATTGTGGAGCTAAACAAAAGGGACTGTAGAGAACGGGGAAAAATGGAGATGTTCCGTTGAAGGCTTAGGAACCGCAACGAGTCTAGTGAATTTTCTTTTGACATACATGTACAAAAAGATGAGCATATGAAGGTCCAGGTAATCTAAGTCTATTGTGTCCTAACAACCTAAGTACCAAGGAATTTAACATATAGCTAAAACATTGAAAGAAAGACACACCGCAGTAGTCTTTTATGCATATACATAAGGTCAATAAGCGCGATAATTTTTTTAAAAAAATAGTCAATAATAATGAATATACAACAATTTACACTTGTCAATAAACGCACAAGGAGTTACACTCATAAACCGGATGACCAGGAGGTGCAAGCAGTCGCTTGCGTTTATCATATGGAGGCATTGAACCTGCACGAACTGCACAACAATTACTCCGTCTGTTAACCCAACAAGGATAGATAACTGATGAAGTATCATTGTCTTTTTTAGTCATTTTTGCTAACTGTGATAAATTTACATTATCCATTGTACATTCACAGCCAATTGGAGCTTTAGTTGGCAAGTACACGTCTTGCCCAGGTAAGTAATCAGGAATTGGTTGAAATTCAACCGGAGGACCTTGAAATAGAAAAGCGAAAGCAAAAAAAAAAAAGAAAACAACGTCATCATAACAATTCATTCAAGATTTAAAAACATAGAAATAAAACTACATTCAAGTGAGTATAACACATTTTTGAATCAATACACAACTTTAAATCTCCCTGACTCAATCTCATTAAAAACATCGGTTGAGATGGTTAGGACATGTGTTACGCATGCTTGGCCTAGCCATCACCTTCCTCGATAACAGCCAATGTTAGATGACATAGGACTGATGAGGTTGGAAAAGAGCTAACGAGTGGTGGTCAAACCAAAACATGGCTTCATCAGTCAATGGAATCCATAACAGTTAGTTTGAGTCAGCCAGCCAGTCACGTAGGTAGGTGTAGACTTCGTGGCTGGTTGGAGTCCTACGGATGGTAGGAACCAATGAAGGCTGGAGACAATTGGTGATATGGCTCGAAATCTTTGTTGTCAATAGATGGCGCAGATGCATTCATTCACTCTTTGTGATTTCTTATATGCAATGAGACTCTATTGTTCTTCCATATTACTATTCGTTTTCCTTCACTCATACTTGTGTTTATTATCTCCCTTTTGAATCTGTTTCTGCTTACTCTCTTCTGTTGGTTTGTGTGGTACATGGAGGGAGTGTGGCAACCGGAACTGCTGTACACTTGTGCAAATAAAGTTCTATGTTAAAGCCAGTCAGTTAGTCAGTCATAAAACTCTGAATTTCGGATATAAACACCTTCATGGAACGGTTACCACACAAATGGTAACCTGAGACTTGACCAGAAACAGTCTATAATTCAAAGATGCGCAATAAATAACAATTTACCGAAAACATTTTGTAAAAACTTAAAGTTTTATGAGTTAGTCATCATCAACTTTACAACCACTAGAACTATATTACCAGGATATAACATTGCATATCCAATTAATAATAATTACAAACTAATTAAAAACTCTATTGAAATATATACAATTTCAAGAAAATGGGATTGATCACACTTAGGAGTATTAATTTGCTGCAAATGGTATCACTTTTTTTGAAGATTTTTACTCCATTTTATCCTCCTCTATGTTCATTGTTGTTATTGCTTTGTTCAAACTCATTCACGAGGAATCCGTGTATTGACAAAAAAAAATCTTTACATCTCTTGATTATATTGTAAACCTCTCGATTATCCAATTTTTTAAAAGAATACTAATACTAAAAGCCACAGTGCTTGGGTAAAAACAATTTCAGACTTGATAACACAACCCACTTTCATTTTACAGTCAATAAGGAGAGGAAGAAAATTCAATAGAAACTAAATCAAAATAATTATATCAATGAAATCTAAAAGCAACTACAGACGAGAAAGAGAGAAAGCCAAAAAAAGAAACAACGACTATATAATAATGTTAATAATTCTCTACAATAAGACCAACAATAGGTGATACATCTACAGCATTCAAAACTATTCTAAGTCACAGATGACTGAATAACTGACTGATTTCAACATAGAACTTTCTTTGCACAGATGTACAGCAGTTCCAGTTGCCACGCTCCCTCCATGTACCACACAAACCAACAGAAAACAGTAAAGACAGATTCAAAAGGGAGATGAAAAACACAAGTATGAGTGAAGGAAAATGAATAGCAATATGGAAGAAAAGTAGAGTTTCATTGCATATGCCAAATCACAAACAGTGAATGAATGCATCTACGCCATCTATTGACAACAAAGATTTCGAGCCATATCACCAATTGTCTCCAGCCTTCATTGGTTCTTACCATCCTGATGACCCCAGCCATTCAGGCAGTCTACATCTCCCTACGTGAGTGGCTGGCTGGCTCAAACTAACTGTTATGGATTCCACTGACTGATGAAGCCATGTTTTGGTTTGACCACTCGTAGCTAGCTCTTTTCCAGCCTGACCAATCCTATGTCAGCTAACATTGCCTGTTGTTGAGGAAAGCGATGGTTAGCAATCCATAACACAGCACGTGTTCTAACAATCTCAACCTCGTAGATTGATTTTCTCTATCTAGCCTACCACTCGACCGAAGACTAACCTCAATATTACTCATTCTATTATGCCGCCTAACACAGGAGATCGGACGCAGGCACCTATGATCAAAGATAAGACACAGATAACAACCAAAATAGGCAGGACTTCTGCGATTGTGAAACTAAGAGTTAGAAATTTCATAAATGACTTTACATCATGCCCAGGTCATTCTTAATCTTTGGAAGATTATTCACAATTAAGTATCTTAACTTTGAGAATATGCTACAGGTAGGCGTGTGAAAGGCATCTACATCACTCCCGTTGATACAGACTGGATAGATTTGAGTGCTTAATAATTAATTTGCATCTGCTCGCCATCATGATGCACTGGACTGTGAATTCTTGATATTAAATGGTTGGAAGCAATCAGTAGGAAGCCTTGGATCTAGGTTTTGTGCTAGTTGGCACTCACGAGTTAGCAAGAGGTATCCGCGGGTTCCAATCTCCGAAGGGATATGAGTTGCAGATAAGCCTTGCGCTAACGAAAGCTTCCTTCCGATTACCTCCAACCATATAATATCAACAACTGCCGTGAGAAATATTGACTAGCTAAGTAGAAACACTTTAAGATACTATAAAAGCATGCCTAGCGCATAATTAGCTTCACACAAACAGCAAGGTAACATGATTGCATATCGTAGCTGACAGAATCTCATCGAGATGAAAACCAGTAAGATGACGGAATACTTTGAGTATCAGTCACCTCGAAATCCTATACTTTTAAGTTAGTAAAACAGTAAATAAAACTGTTATCATCTAAACGTCTGTAAGGAATAGATATATTTAAGCATCTCGACGTTCCACTAACTGATATCAGTTCTTTTAAGGATTCCAGGCAAACAATCTACATCTGTTTTATACAGCGAATTATTTCCAACAGCTTCAGTCGATATTTATGAGGACAGCATATGATAGCATAATGTAACAACAGAAGACAAGGGCCAGGCAACAGATCGTTTATTTAGGAAATCAACAGATATCTATAGATTTTCATGTACATTATTATAGCTTATTGTTATCAGAAAAACACAGTCTTCTGATTGGTGGTTTCTCGCTGAACGTTAATCTCTTTCATCTCTTTGCTGCCGTTTATTGAAGTTCAGATTATCTATCTGCAAATCGTATCCGTCTACGCAAAGTCTGCTGTGATTGGTTGTTGAATCAGTCTTTGTTCATATTTTTCTCACGATCAATATTGGGGACGTAAATTAATGTCTACCAATTTGGCTAGCAGCTAGCTCTCACCACAATACCACTTATTACCAGATAAAACACACTAAACTTTCAAGGTGTTTATATGATGACTTCAAAATTAATGAATAATAGTGTCATAGTGATAACGCTTAAACGCGTGCGGTAACCATAAAAACCAATGTACGGTACACTTATACTTGAATGTACATTTGGAAACCTTGCTAGCTAGCGCCATGAGAGAAACGACAGTTAGGTACAAGTGAACTAACCACAGAAAATCTAAACTTTATCCGATAGAAGTCAGTTTCTCTCTGGAAATTAAGACAATTGTAAATATTTTACCGAGTAGAAAAGTAATAAAAGCACAGTTAGAAAAGATCTCTTTGCCTGACTTTTTTCAACCTTTTGACGTGTGTAGGATAAAGCTAAGTCATCGTCGACTAAAACAATTCTATGAAATGTAGGTATCTTAAGTATTTGAAAAAGCTTTATCCTACGAATACAATCTAAGACTTACACATTTAACACGTTACAGGAGAAAAACACATTCAAAAAGTTGCTCTCAGTTCTCTTGATATATGAAGTTCTACACGTGTGAACAGCCTCTAACTTAAAATGTGAAGAGGAACCTAAGTGCAAATCAATCTACTGTGTATGATAGAAAAGTCCTCTCTCTAAATTATAGTAGGCTGGATGCAAATAGGGCTGGCATATAGTGGCAACAACATATGGGAGTATTTACTTGTATCTACAACTATATTACTTTCAGGTTGAAGGTTTCCTGAATCGGTTACCTTCAAGAAGTTTGAGTTGTCATTTAGCTGAAGACCAAATGACTCTTCTTTCAATTCACTGCTGACTGGCCTTTCCACTGATTACATTTTTAGTCGTCGAAAGGTCAAACCACAGATGTCTAGTGGTAGTATTATCAACAATGGAAGTTGACATAAAATCACTGTCTGGGCACAACATGGTATGATGCACGAGATGAGATGAAAACATACGATCAAATAGACCAAAGGACTCAAAAGAATAGATAAAACTTACACTCAGAATCAACAGAATTTTCCACAGTGATAGGCGCTTCATGCGAGTAGACAGCATTGAGCTTTTGTTGGAATGTATTGAGGGCAGAATCTAATACTTGCTTGCTTTTCCGACAAATACGGAAACGTTTAGCGGGAACTGGTAGAAGGTCAGAAACGCTCGGAGGTCGCTTAAGTGAGATAGATTCCATATTACTTGGTAGAGATTGTGAACAGATGAGTTTGTCAATGTTAATAGAAGGCGATGGTTTATAAGGACGGAAATTATCAGTAGGATCAGACTGAAGACTAGAAAAGCGCTCCAGTAAATACAACGGTAAGTTTCCCGATGGATCAACAGCTTCCCTCAGTCGACCCATGACCTCTCGAATTTGTGATTTCTTATCGGGTTGAGACTCGGGCTGAAATACTAGTAAATTGACAATCTAACCTACCGGAAGCATTCCAACTGATTCACCATATGAGTCGACGAACTTTTGAATAAGATCTTCACAACCAGAAAGGTTACATTCTGGTTCCCATGTATTGAATACAGGTGGCCATCCAAGCCATTTTACGTAATAAAATACCTCACCCTGAAACATATTATATAGGAAAAGTGATAGTACTTTGTTGACCGAACGTCCACGTATCGATTCAACAACAAATTCGCTGCCTTCCGGAAACTTGATCTCTTCAGTACTGTAAACTGTAAAACATGACAATCACAAGGCAAAGAAACGTACGTCCATCAAGAAGTTGGTAGGTTTTCCTCATTGACAGTTTTGATATACACATTTCCAGAAGCTCCCAACAAGTGTCTTCCGAAAGATGAACATTGTTTTTTTCAGCTAACTCAACTGTACTACGAATGCAATCAGGTTCAACTACTGACGCATTGGAGAAAGAAAATACTACATCCATTTTTCACCCAAATAAGGCGCAACTTCTTGAACCTTAGATAGTGATATGGAAAAACAAGCGTCAATACTAACATTGTTGGTTTTCAAGGTAAGTGACGGAAGTCCAGGAAATCCATCACGGTTGAGTCAATAAAATTTCTGTTGTACATAATGCTTCGACTAGTAATTACTGTCTTTCTTACTTGTGACTGAGTATGAGAGGAATTTTACACAACTAGATTTCGCACTTATTAACAGACGATATTCAGTTTGTCTCTGTGTATTCAATAAAAATTTTCCAAAATTGTTCGTCTACAACCTTAGTACTGTGTGACATTGGTTGGTGAATTTCACTGTTAAGCCTGACTAAAGTCATGCGGTCAAGCAACTGTACCATTTGGCATGCTGTCGTCTTATGTTTGGTTATTCGTGCTCTACCTTTAGTAAATTGAGCACGTGCGTTGAGTTAACAGCCCTGACACCGGAAAACACAGCATATTTTAGCTCATGTAGGGGATCAAGGAAGTTCATCAAGCCAATTGAACCTTAGACGTTTTACTGTCAGTGATGAATTTGTTTATCCATGAGGATGGAAACACATGGTGGTTATATACTTTGCCATATACTTTGACAAGCAACTTAAATGCGTACGTGCAATGAACCCACCACTTATTGAACTCCTAGACTCCATACGGTGTCATTTCACCGTAGGCCACACCAAGCATTTACTAGGTAGCATCTACCGATCACCCATCTGTGAGGCAGAGCCCAACCAGCTACTGCTCGGCACCATCATAGGGATACGGGACTTGGGCTATGACCAAATCACCATAGCTGGAGATTTCAACGCCCCACTGCTAAACCTTGGCTCGGGGTATGCTCAGGGAAAATTCGGCCGAAATCTACTACAAACCACTAGAAATGCAGCACTAACTGAGAATGTTGGAGACGACACTAGGTGGGGCCCTAGTGGGAAGTCATCGAAACTAGATTATATTCTAACTAGTGGCCAACTACTCGTCGAAAAGGTCCGGATCATGACTCCACTAGGAATTAGTGACCGTGCAGTCGTAGGATTCGGTGTTTTTTTCCGTGAGCACTTGCAGTGGGACGTCACGCGACCATTTCTGTGCTATAACAAGGCGGACTATACTGGAATGCTGAGGATTTTGTCCAGTGCAGAGTGGCCCTTAGCACGGGATGAGTTATCTGGGGGTGAACACTAGGAAGTGGTTAAAGAGATTATTCACTCAGCAATCTACCGTCCCTCCAGTCACGATACAGCGCAAAATGGTCATCATGCCTGAAGGGAGGTACGCAACGTATTCTGCAAGCAAAGCTGAAGGCTTGGTTTACGTGGCGAGTATCCAAGAGTCAGGGCGACTATGACGTATACCTGGAATTCAGGAGCCGGTGCGACGTGAGAGTCAGGAGTGACAGAAGGTCATTTCAAGCTAATTCCAGCGAACCCCAGAAGCTTTTACCGATTCGTGTCGGAAAAAACCAGCCATGCGGCTTAGTAGGCCCAAACGGTCAAGACCTCACTAATCTGGAGATAGCTGAAACATTCAGTTTAGCCTTCGGCAAACAGTTAAACAGCAATGTGGGTATTACTGGTACAGACAAAATGGCGGCACCACTACTTCACAGGATAAAAACCTAGTGACTACGCTCGGAACCCGGAACAGTAATAATAATAATAATTTATGTTTTCATATAAACATAAATTTACATGAAAATGCATGCCATTTTTAAAGGCACGATCAAGTATGATATAATGACAAATAGTAGATTGTCTACAAGTTAGTAATGTTTGAACAGCTAAATATTTGATATATATATATATATAAATACACTCATTGTCTGACCCATGTCGTATCATTATTGAATTAAACAGTAGTCCTCCAGGTTGCGCAGGAAAATCGACTTCATTTCGTTTTCAACCCGTAGTTGTAGGCATACGATGGCCAACCAGTACTGAGGTAAGTACAACGTTTACAAGGGAACAGATTCTTATAATTGTTAATTTGTAAATCTTCCACGAAGGTTTCCATCGAAGTTGAGCGACAACCACGTGATTGAACGCTATTTCAGGAATAGGAGAAAATCCTGCACAGCTACAAAGTGGTATAAAATGCAATCATGAATAATACCTTATTGGAAGTATATTTACAAGAAAAATACAAGAATAAGCTATACAGTGCTTGATATGATAGCGCACATTTGCAATGTATGATGCTAACCATATTGGTCTTACCGTAGAATACCATGACGTTTTCTATGAAAATAAAGTTATTCTCAAACATGAGTGCTGTTGTTATGTCTTTTTTTACCATCAGAGCAACCGAACTTTATGCGAGAGAAGAGTGTGAATGAGAAAAAAAAGAAAAACAAAAGAGTAAATTTCAGCTTTACTAAAGGCCTAGGAAGTTGAGATAAAATAGAGTATAATAGTAATTAGGTAGAAGGATTATCGTGAAGTATATAAGTGACGTTTTAGAGAGAAGTGGCTAGAAGGATTAGAACCTGTTGAATATGGTGACCTGTAGGATGTCTGGCGAACTTGTGTATGGCCCATGGGATAGCATCTTGACAAGAAACTGAGCAGGCTTGTAGATGTTAGGAGAGAAAGCATTGTTATTCTTTGACAAGCTAAAACTGTGCAGTCATTATTGTTTTAGTTTGTTTTTGTTTTTTTAAAATTTTTTTATAAAGTCAATTTTTTATACTTTCAGTATCTAAACTCATGTTGAATTCTCGAGCTACCAAAATAATGCATGTTGCTGTCCTACAGGTCGGAGCGATTCACATTTGTGACCACTATCAAATCTGCAGATCAGCATGCGCCACCCTCCCTCCTTTTTTGACATTAAGCTCTGAGACCTTTTACAATGACTGCAGTTGTAATATTGGATTGCATTGACTCCGTCACAATCATACAGTATGCTGCACATCATCAGCTTTCATGACAAGTGCTTCCCATTAGGTCACATGGCACAATAATACCAGAACTCATTGTTAGCAGTATTATCATCATACTTGTGAACAAGTGGATTACTACAAAAGACTAAGAAATTAGGTTTCCCTTAGGAGTTACGAAGGATAAAAATAGCTAATATTAGAGCAACTAAGTTATATTCTATTTAGCAGTGATATGAGTAGTGGAACAATTAGTGATAAAGTTATGTAAAGTGGTTCTGGGTAAGGCAACTGGTTAGCAGAACTTGTTATGCTAAATTTTCACGACCGATTTTATATGGTGTGCGTTACACATTGCAAAGTGACTCGTCAATTACATAATGGAAAAATACTACACAATTTCAACAATATGATTTTTTTACAGAATTATATGAAAATAAGTAACTGTTGACTCAAGATAGTCATTTCAACTCAAAAATAGTACTGATAATATTAATAATATATTTGTAGCAGACGCCTAGGAAATTGTGTTTAAGAAGTATGAAGTATAGAAGTAGCTAGTATTACAGCAACTAAGTTGTTGTCTATTTAGCAGAGTAAAAAGTGTAGTGGAACAATTAGTGATAAAATTATGTATAATGATCCTGAAGAAAACTGCCGGTTAACAGAGCTAGTTATGCTAAATTTTTCATGACCGATTTTCATACGGTGCGCATTAGATATTGCAAAGTAACCCTTCAACTTATATAATGTTAAAAGTACTGCGAAATATTATAAAGATTATACGTTTTAGGAAGGTGTATGAGAAAAGGTGGTTATTGGCTGAGTAAAGTCATTCAGACACAAAAGATAGCATTGTATTATTAACTGTATATACATATGTAAAATATTAAAAGGTGTGGTTGCCAATCTAATTGTTTCTAGAAGTACTTATATTAACATAACTTATTGAAATCTATACAGAAAGGAAAATCAGTAAATTAGTTAAACGTTCGCTGCGTAAGTAGTAGAGTCGAGTTATATGTAACTGACTGAGCTGAAGACTGGACCGGCTTTTACTTACCATTTTACCAACATTTGTGGTCTTTTAGACAAGCTAGGGTGGACATGTTAATGTGTCTCTCTAGACTCCGTTTGAACCCATTGGGGTTTCCACAACATCTAACTTCAGATGGTAGTTGGTTCCAAAGAGTGCAATATTTAATGGTGAAAAAGTTTGCCCTAATGGATTTTCTGTGGGTAGCCACCTTGAGAAGGTAGTTGTAGTTTCGCAGCTGATGTGATTTAATATTTTCCCACGTTATGGATGAGTTATTATAACGGTGTTTTCTTATGACTTTGAATAGTAGAAATAAGTTGCACTTCACTCTCCTTAACCACAGAGGTTCTAGATTCAGACGCATACACCCGTCAACATATTCCACTTGTTGGTCAAACCCTATTATGCGTTTCGTTAGGAATCTCTGAACACATTCAATTTTTTTCGGTCTGCAGACCTTAGGTTACTATGCAGGAGAGCAGAATATTCAAATACGAGGGATGCTACAGAGACTCACATTTGGAAAGTTCCCAGGGTGTGACGACATCAGGCCATCTGTTCTAAGACAGTGTGTCAAAGCTGTTCGTAGGCCCTTATGCGGCTTGTTCCAACACTCGATGGATTCTGCGAAACTGCGTGAAAGAGCCGTCCTTTCTCCGATTTTCAAGGGTGAGGACAGGCAAAATGCCACCAGTTATAGACCACTAGCCCTATTCCCAGTGGTATCAAAAGTACTGGAAAGTATTATTGATGATCACATCAGGGAGAACTTTGATAGGAATAACAGACTCCATGAAGCCCAACACGGTTTCATGAAAGGCAGATCCTCTGCCACAAACCTAGTATCATCATGGTGGGATATGAATGTTCCAGTCCATGTGATCTTCCTAGACTTTGAGAGGGCATTTGACACAGTTCACCATCACCCTCTCCTGCACAAAATAAGTCAGGCAGGTATAGGTAAGCCGCTTCTGTCATGGTTGAAGGACTACCTAGCTGGAAGGCAATTTCGCACTAAGGTCAATCGAGTCCGACCATCTTGGCATGGCTCGTCATCAGGAGTGTCGCAGGGTTTTATCCTAGGACCACTGATGTTTTTGATTTTTACCAATGACCTACCATGCTGTCTAAGCTGCCCGACTCTTCTATACGCTGACGACGTAAAGATATGGAGTGAAATAAAGTGTTCGGAAGACTCAGATAGGCTGCAGGCAGACCCAAAGCTTCTGGAAGACAGGGCGGTGGCCAGTGGCATGACTTTCAACCTGAAAATTGCGAAGTAGTGAAATTACGCACCTGTAGGCTACAGAATGCAAGTTACACTCTGTGCAATGAAAGCTTGTCCTGCACAACGTCGGAACGTGACTTAGGTCTAGTTCTAACGGAGAAAATGGACACAAGTGTAAATTACAAGGGGGATGTAGCGACGGCATATGCGGTCATACACTTTACACATAGACAGTTAGATGCACTCACTCCTGAGCTCTTCCTAAGGTTGTATAAAACATACGTCAGACCACACCTTGAAGAGCATAATATTATTGCACCCCCACTGCTTAGAAGAGGCGCCTACCTCTTGGAAAGAGTCCAAAGACAAAAGGAGTGGTTAGTCTCCGAAATAAACTGTGTGATAAGAGGTTAAAGAAATTAGGCCTATTCACACTTAGCTACCGTCGGCTTAGGAGGGTCTTGACTACTGACTAAAAGATAACAGATGACCAGGATCACCCAAAGAAAGGTAAGTAGGTATTTGTTTCCTCGTGGAAATCCCAGAATGATGGCTCATGTGAGGGCAAGGTCTCGGGTGAGTTCCCACTTGTTTTCGCTGCGGGTCTGCTGTCTCTGGAACTCCTTACCGGCAAATGCAGCTATGGTACCGTCTGTGGACACCTTTAAGCGAAGGCTGGACAATCATGCAGCGACACAAGGACTGCGTCCAAACTGCCTATCTCCTTAAAATCCCATAAACCATTTAGAGGTAGACAGCTAAATTCGTCGTCTTAATCCCCTGACTACTCCAACTACTAGACTTACACTTATCATTATTACTTACCCGTTTATACGAAATATAGATTATTATTATTACATACATGCATATATTTATGTATGTATATATTTCAACTTCAAATTTAATTGGCTGTTTGCTTTTACGCTTTCTTATTTCTTTTCCTGCCTTTAACTTTGAATAACCCACAAACATTATACCTATTATTATTATCTCTTTTCTTTTGACAACGATGCCAGAGGAATAACTGGTGAAAGGATCAACTCCATTCACAGAAGTAACAAATTCTTAACACACCGCATACTACAAACAACATATAATTAATCCCAGAAATACTCCTCTTGGAGTCAACCAAAGCTACAACAGTCGAATGGCGAGACGAACTACGCAGAAGTCTACCGAAGACCAGAAACCTTTAACTCACAGTGAAGAAGCTAGCACAAAGAAATCAAAGTGGTCTACACTACCTGGTAGAAACGATATTGGATACTGAATATAATTTTCAAGGGGCAAGAGCCCGGCAGCTTCGTTGTGGCATAATTATCTACTTGTACACACTCTGAAGTTGGTGACATTTTGCACGTGTTTTCCCTGATATTCATTTATTGCTTATTGAAATATAATCCTTAAATTTATGATCCACGTTTCGAAAAAAACGTGTTCGTAGAAACACAGTTGTTTTAGATAGTGGCTCAACCTCGGTTATAACTGCATTACCGCCTCGTAATACAGTATCAACTACTAGCTCACAAAATGACTTGAGTGCAATTCTCACTCCTGTGATACAGGTGAAAGGTGTTCTGTTAGGGAACTCTGAGTTCTGTAAATTAAACCGCCTTATGAAAGATATCCAGAGACGAGTAAGTGAACTTCAGGAAAAATTAGGTCAGTTTGATAGCATATCACGGAGAGCCGTTCTGATATTGGCCAGGTTGGCCAAGCTTGCAGATTTAGACCCAATAGCCTGCCTATTAAAAAACATCCTAAAATGTCTCCACACAGCCTAAACAAAACTGAAAATCTGATTGACTGCTTGGCTGTGGAGGTGATGAAGCGTATAACCTCTTCTCATCAGGCTGTAGTTTACAAAATCCCAGGTTCAATGCCTCTGAAGACTATGTAATAATATATTGGCAACTCCAATTTAATGTCGAAAAATGTGGCTGGCTCTGCATAGGTTGCAACAATTTAGAACTTGACCTGACAATTCAAGGCCATGCACTTCAACGAATGGAACCTATACTGGCGGTACGTTCGAAATTGGTGACATTTTTGCACGTGTTTGCTCTGATATTCTTTTACTGCTTATAGTCATATAATCCTTGAAATTATGGTCCATATCTCTAAAAAAACGTGTTCGTAGAAACACAGTTGTTTTAGATAGTGGCTCAACCTCGGTTATAACTGCATTACCACCCTGTAATACAGCATTAACTACTAGCTCACAAAATGGCTTGAGTGCAATTCTCACTCCTGTGATACAGATGAAAGATGTTCTGTTAGAGAACTCTGAGATCTGTAAATTAGACCTCCTTGTGAAAGATATCCAAAGGCAAGTAAATGAACTTCGGGAAAAATAGGTCAGTTTGATAGAATGTCACTGCCAATGTCAAATATCACGCAGAGCGGTTCTGATATTGGCCAGTTTAAGTCTTTACTGGATGTAACCCAAAGCAAGCTTTCGGATTTAGACCCAATAGCTTGTATGTTAAGAAAGCATCCTAAAATGTCTCCAGACACCCTAAATAAGGCCGAAAATCTGATTGACTGCTTGGCTGCGGAGGTGATGAAGCGTATAACCTCTTCTCACCAGGCTATAGTTTACAATGTCCCAGATTCTCTTCCTCTGAAGACTGTTAAACACAAAATCCTGATTTGCTGCGGCATGGCCAGTGTTCCATGCGAATGCAAAAGACTTCGTAAAAAGTCTAACCAGGCTAACTGTCCCATTATTTTTAAGTTCAGTAATTCCCTTGATTCTAGTAAGTTTACTAAATGTCAGGATCACCTAAGACTGAACAGCAGTTATAAGTCTATAACCATAGCTCAGGATGAAACACCGTGTCAGCGCAGAAAAATGCGGAGTAATAACCTGGTCACCTCCTCTAGCTTAGAATTACCCAAAAACGATCGTGCACAGCAACAGTCACCTAAGTCACATTAGCACTCAGCAAACCACACAACAACCACGCATGGCAATGGAACTAGGAACTGATTTAGATACCAGTACCCCTGTAAATAACGTCTCACCGAAAGATGTTAAAATAGGTAGAACTGCTGCAAGCTGTTCTAAGAAATTCTTACTTAAACGTGGTGACCTCACCACAATGAACAAATTTCGCCGGGTTGAGACTAATGATGGGGAAGAATACTTTGTATTCAATAAGCTTGCCGTAAGTAAGACTGTCAAAAAACCCTCACCTCTTACGAAAAGTTCTTCTCGAAACACAAGTATATCTGGTGGTTTTCAGTATGCTCCACCTTATAGGCCCCAAAACCCCCAAAGTCTTACAACCAAAGCACCTTCCCTCTCAATTTCCTTTAAGTTATAAAACCAACACGAAGATATGTACCAGTATGACGGATAGCACGTGGATGGGTAGACCACTTGATGCTATGCTTTTTAACCGTCAACCCAGGCCCAACCTCTACTATCCTTATACCCAGGAACACATGGTAAATTTTCCAAGTGTCCCGAATCACTGGTACGACGCATGGCACCTAGGACCACCTCACTGCACTCTAACCCCGATGTACAGACACCCAGTCCGACCCCCGTATCATTCATAAACTCTTGCGTTGTTGACGCACAAACAGAGTTAGGTTATGGTGATATCTTAAGCCAGTTTGCAGTATCCCGTGACTTATTCACGATATTGCTAATTAATGCACGTTCCTTAATCAATAAGATATCTGAACTAAGGGCATTATTATTTATCGCCAAGCCTACTGTAGCTCTGATTACTGAATCATGGTGCTCATACTCTGTACTTGATGTGCATATAGGCATAGATGATTACACTGTACACCGTGCAAATAGAGATTGCAAGAGTGGTGGAGGATGTCTCATATATATACATAACTCATTCGTAGCCAGTAAGGTGGAAGATGAAATACTGAACGAGGCACCTGATTAACTCTGGATCATCTTACAAGGAGATAAGTACAAGCTTCTTATAGGCTCTGTTTATCGAGCACCAAGCTCAACCAAAGAAACTGATGCGTTATTAGCTAAATCATTCGCACACGCCTCCTCGTTTAGTACTAATTACAAAATGATTGCAGGGGACTTCAATCTTCCAGAAGTCAATTGGTTAAGTAGTTCCGGCCCGCAACGCTTCGACGAATTACTTACCACTATCGATTGTTATGGATGGCAGCAACACGTCCAAACACCTACTCGTGGTGACAACATGTTGGACCTTGTGTTTTGTCATGACACAGTCCCAGTCTCCACCTATGTTGGTAACAGATTTTCCAGTAGTGACCATAGAATGGTCCTCTGCTGTCTGCCTTTCTCACCACTAAATACAGGAAACAAACAGGATTCAGGGAGCTTGATTTGTCGTAGTTACAAACATACAGACTGGGGATTAGTCCAAGAACTCATTCGACTCTGTCACTGGGATGAATATTTTACCACTGACTCCCTGGAGACTGTAGTGTCCCTATTTTACAGGAATGTTATCCTTTGTCTAGATACTGTTGCTCCTAAGAGGGTAGTGAAATTAAGTAGACACCAAGCTGAATACATTCCGAGGGCATGCCGCAATAAGTTAAGTAAGTTGAAGAAACGGTACTATTCCACTAAGGATATATCACTACTGCACTCAATCCATGAGTCTCTTGAATCTATCAAGCGCCAACGCTCTCAAAAGGACCTCGACGAAGAATTAAGGGCACTTGAAAGCACCTCCAAAGTTTATAACTTAAAAACACTTCTTAAAAAACGAATGCAGTCGACGAGGGACATCCCCTATTTACTTCATGACAAAGTTATCTACAATGTGCCTGCCACCATCTGTGAAATATTCAGTGAGTGGTTTGCAAACTTCAGTTTAGAAACGCACGTTCCTGGTGAAACCGGCCCCCTTACTAGCTCTTTCCTCGGAAGCATAGTGTTCACCGACCAATTAATAGAACAAGCAGTTAAAAGCCTGAAACCTTCCACTAGCACGGGACCAGATGGCCTTTCTTCTATAATTTTCAAAAACAGTGGGTGTGATATACCCCGACTACTTCTTAAATTCTTCTCAATATCTATGGACACTGGCACTTACCCTAATGAGTGGAAAACTAGCTTCATAATTCCACACTATAAATCCGGTGATAAGGCAAACGTCCGCAATTACAGACCTATAAATATAACCCCAATTGTCTCGCGAGTCATGGAGAAAGTTGTCAAAGATCAGTTGTCAGACTATCTACTTAAGGAAGATCTTGTTACAAGGTCTCAACACGGATTTCTAAAAAATAGGTCTTGCGTTACTTGCCACTTCGACTTTTTCAACTGCGTCACCAGTAGTCGCGAAGCACGTAAGCTAGTTGTTGTTCTCTACTTCGATATATCTAGGGCATTTGACATGGTATCTCACAGTATTCTCTTTGAGAAGCTGTATTCATGTGGGATTCGCAATCCATTACTTAGCTGGTTAAAATCGTCTCTAAGCAATAGGGTACAAATAACCAAGGTTGGATCTGTGTTGTCTCATCCTAGACAGATCACAAGTGGGGTTGTGCAAGGTAGTGTCCTAGGTCCACTTTTATTTACAGTATACATTAACAGCATTTGCAACTGCTTCACCTCAGGTAAATCATTCCTATATGCTGACGACCTCAAAGACGTTTACTCCTGCTACTCTCATGAACTAAGCGATATGGTGAATAAAATACATCTTGAACTAAGTAGTCTCGCAACATGGTGTACTGAATCCTATCTAAAGTTCAACATTGATAAATGTGGCTGGATTTGTATCGGAAACAGTAGCCTTGACCTGAATCTTGAAATAAATGGGCGTAAACTAGCCAAGCTCAACTCAGTCGTAGATCTCGGTATCAGATACTCTAGTAACTTAACGTTCTCTGAACAAACTGATTATGCCAGACGTAAAACACGAAGGCTCCTAGGATGCATAACTCGCAATTCCTTTTGTTGTGAAACTAGGGTTTTATTATATAAAGTATGTGTCCGACCTATTTTAGAATACTGCCCGTTTATTCTTAGAGGATTCAGACAAATTGACAAGCTTAAGTTAGAAGGAGTGCAACGGCAATTCACCTTAAGAATTCTTGCTTTAGAAAGTGGTCTCCAATACTATGAACGTTGCGACAGACTAAGTTTAGAACCACTCTGGAAAAGACGTCTTAAGCTAAACCTGATTTTTTACTACAAGTTAACTAATCTGCTCGTGCACTCCTCCGAGCCAATAATTAAACCTACCGCTGTCATCAGTTACAATCTTAGAAA
Organism: Trichobilharzia szidati; assembly: GCA_944472155.2. Taxonomy (NCBI): domain Eukaryota; kingdom Metazoa; phylum Platyhelminthes; class Trematoda; order Strigeidida; family Schistosomatidae; genus Trichobilharzia; species Trichobilharzia szidati. Next base: position 7,485,962 of record OX235274.1, on the reverse strand, counting down.
TCATCACAACCTAGTTGCTATAGAGCATTGTCAGACTTACATGCGGTATAATTTCTTCTTAAATAAGTTTTCAGTCATTTGGAATAGACTACCAGCTGATGTGCGCGATGCAAACACACTCGCAGTGTTCATCTCCTCAGTCACCAGACTGCTCAAAGATGACAGTGCACTTCTGAGTCTGAATCCTACACTCACTTTTTCGTCCAACATAGATATTTTAAGTTCATTAAACGTGTAGTTACAACAAACTACAATTATAAATTTTTATATTATTGGAAGTACATGATAGACATTTTTACACAGGACAATAATATTAGTTCACACAATATAAAAGTTAGCATCACGGGGATAGTTAGTTAGTGCACCAAAATAACCATAATTACTAAACAGAATATAAATGTATATATACATATTAACCACTCCCTAAGTACTCCACTTGCTTGCTTTTGCGTTGTTGTTGTTTGTCTTCTTTTGTCTCTCACCATTTCAGCTTCCATTTGACTTTTTGAATGAGAATGAAGAATGTAGATATTTGCCCATTTACAATAACAAATGATCTGCAAACATTATTGGCCCTATATCTTACAATTCCCTCGTGAATTGCGCATTGCCTTCACCAACGACGCAGCCTGGATTACAGTTGTGAAATATACCTTTATACCAATAAAAAAGTATTGATTTATAATACTTCACTATTGTAACTTACAACATAACTGATCTTGTCTGCAAAAATAGCTTGCATTTCTTGAAAACACCCGTTTATAAGAAAATATAAACTGTCATTATTATTAGTCTACATTGAGTACTATTCAATTGTGATGTTACGTAGAAAATGCTGACAAAAGTATACAAGTGTATTACTCATTTTAAATTATTATCAAATTTGGATATAAATCAAGAATAAGACTCGATGCCGTACACACTTAAGTTATATGGAAGAATTACTTCAAGCTTTATTTTTTCCCAAGTATTTGCAATCCATCCAAAACATACTTGGGTTTTTTTGTTAATGCGAAGGCAATATTTCTATATTTCTTGATGTGCTCCATTGAATGACTAGTTATCATATTGTTCCCATAGACAAAATTACTGCAACCTTATAATTTTACCATGAACCAAATTTATGTAATTTAAATAATACTTATCCTTGCCTGTACAATTAGTGTGTCCTACACAGGTAGGAAAAAACGTATTTTATTAAATTACTATTATTAAATATGTTTACTAATCGTATATGTAATTTATCATATTGATGATGCCTGTAAACTGGCGTCCCTCATGTACAAAATGAGAATATACTATTATTACTATTATTAATATATTGGCAACTCCAATTTAATGTCGAAAAATGTGGCTGGCTCTGCATAGGTTGCAACAATTTAGAACTTGACCTGACAATTCAAGGCCATGCACTTCAACGAATGGAATCTGTACTGGACCTAGGGCTGAAATATTCACATAACTTATCATTTTCTGAACACATCTCCAAACAAGTGTCAAAGTCGCGCAGACTTATCGGCTTTCTACTCAGGAACTTCTACAGAAATGAGTCTAGAATTCTATTGCACAAGGTTTGTGTGCGTCCTTTATTTGATTACTGTTCATTCATGTATAGTAGCATACGCGTAGAGGACAAATTGAAAGTCGAGGGAGTGCAGAGGTACTTCACGTTAAAATTACTCGGAACTGAAAATGGTACGAACTACTCCACTAGATGTGATACCCTAGGACTAGAAACACTTTGGCTAAGACGCCTGAGACTAAACTTAACACTTTACTATAAGCTGCTAAACCACTTAGTTTTCACCTCTACTAATGGCACTCGACTTTCAGATGACAACGGCTACAAGCTAGGACACACTAAGGGTACAGTAGCTATCGAACAATGTAAAACAGCCACCAGGCAAAAGTTTTACTTGATTAGGTATGCACAGATATGGAATAAACTACCAATGGAAATGCGTCAAGCAAGTACATTGGCCTCCTTCAAAAAGGTGCTTAATGACAAACTACAAGAGTTTGCAAACGATAGTCGTTCTGGTTCCTATCTGAGAGCCTCCGAAATTATAGGTCCATTTAATGTATAAGCTTAAATACTACACCTGTTGTTTTTTGCCTATATTTATAACTCTAGATAAAACATTAACGGTTAAGATACGTATCCTCAAACAGACAAGAAATCTCGTTTGTAAAACTACTACCCAACACAATAAGTGGAATAAAATGGACATAAACCCGCAACATGAAAAAGGTATAACTCACCACAACATCACATGGACAGATGTACGCTCGTTGGGCACCATATATCCCTCACCAACTGCAACCCACCTTTCCTAAGATAACGTGATGAACTTATATCCATAATGTTGCTGAGCAGTTAATATTCCCAGCTCCTGTCGGAACAGCTGAAATTCATAAACCTTCCTCACGCTAAGAAAATACCCACAAGCAGTAGAAATCCATTAATTAATGCGTCTGAAGCTTATGTATTTACTCCCAACAATGACATTGCAGATGAAATGAGATAAACATATCACTGATTTCAAAATAACACATCGATGAACTATAATTCAAGGATTCTGCACACAACGAAGTTATGTATGAAAATTGACTTCAAGCTTTATTTTTTTCCCAGGCACTTATAATCCATCCACCAAAAACCTGGTATTTTTTGTATGCGAAGACAATACTTCTGTATTTCCTGATGTGTTGCACTCTTTGACAATCTAGCAGATTATTCCAACTGTGCACAGAAATGATTGTATATAAGTGAAAAGGCTGTTTTATACTACTGGGATTAACATTTATCAAGTGTATGTTTAATCTCCAGCGAACATGTAAAGCATATCTTGCTACTGCCCGTAAATTGTGATTGAATTATATGGTTTTATTTCTGTAACAATTTGATGATGCCTGTAAACTGGCTTCCCTCATGTACTGTACTATGAGAATAAATTTATTTATATTTATTTATTTATAGCTAGTTCATGTATGTCACATCGATGCTTGAAAGTAAAGTTAACTGCCTGACATTCGGAAGGATTTAACATAAGACCATTTGACTTAGACCACTTGCTGGTGTTCAACAGAAAGCTATTAAGTTTGGAGCAGTCAGACTCGGAAGTGATAGGCAGTGATACAGTCAGATCATCAGCATATTTGACAGAGTTAGTTTCGTTTAAATGAGGCAGGTCATGTAGGAAGAAAGAAAAAAGAAGAGGAGAAAGAACGGCACCTTGAGGAACACCGGCTTTTGTTAGCAAGGCAGAAGAAGATTTGCCATTATATGCAGTATACTGCATTGTACCAGAAAAATAAGAATGCAGCCAGCTCTTAGCCCAGTATCCTGTGTGTGTCAACGAAAGCTTACTTAATAAAAAGCCCCTAGGTACAGAGTCAAACGCAGATGTGTAGTCTACGGAAGCACCACGAACATATTTGGCACTTTTGTCTAAACAAGAAACAACATTATTTATTTGTTTATTCCTGTTTATGCAGGAACATACCAATTGTACAGGCATGGATAAGTTATTATATAAATTACAGTTTGTTTGTTCAATCTAACATTAGAGTCAGTCAGAACAGTCTGCAAAATAGTCTGTCTGTTTAGCACATAAAGAGATATAGAAATATTGTCTTCGCATTAACAAAAAACCCAGACTTCAGATGAATGTGATACAAATATCTGGGAAAAATAAAGCTTGAAGTCAATTCCCCTATATATCTTTGTTGTGAACAGCATCCTTGAGATAAAGTTTATTGATGTATTATTCTGAGTCAATAATGTATTTATTCCATTTTTGTCAGCAGTCTTATCGTAGTTTTATAATATGAAAGAAATTTGATCTTTGATACGAAAATTAGATAAGTTCATGTCAGATTGTTTTACTGCATTAAATTGGGCCGACGTCGATTCTAGAACTATCCATTTGCGCCATTTGCGTCAGCATGGCAGACTGTACATGTAAGTTCAGCAATACATTGAGAACTGTTTGAAAACCAGTTGTTTCTTTATATCAGACCAAGAATACTTCTTGTACAGAATGTTGGCCAGCGTTTTCAAGTGGTTGCAACGGATCGTTCATGGAATTTGAGTTTGAATTTGCTTAAATGGTCATTTCAGTTTAGATGTTGGGTTGTTCGACCTCGACCAGGAGATATATATAAGTGCAGGCTCGGGATATAATAACAGAAAGAGAAAGTATGTAAACATGAACAGGACGTTAATATTTTATGTATATATAAATGTTTATAAATGTATATCACTCTATAGTAAACATTACCTATATTCTAGTTGTGTTTTCATGTATTTTTGCGAAGTCTTAGAGTTTATTTAGCGTCATAATATTTAGTAATGAGTCTAGGCGTTATAGTGTTCTAATAGCTCATGCGTTTTAGAAATAAGTGGTGCGGTGTGATTGGCATAGTCATTAGGATGAAGCAGTTCATATAGCAAGCGTTTGAAGGTTATGATAGAGTGACAGGTCCTTATTTCTAGAGGTAAACTGTTCCAGATCTTAGATTACATGACAATGAAGAAGTTTGCACGGAGTGTTGTCTTGCAGTTTTTCCTAGATACTGTGCACGTTTGGTTACGAAGATTGTAAGAACCTTCCGGTGAGAACTGTATCTCCTTACTGACTGAGAATGATATTTTATGCAAGATTTTAAAGAAGAATGTTAGGTTAATGCTCAGTCGTCTCATCCATAGTTGGTCGATACCTAGAGTTATACACCTTGATGTGTAGTCCTTTTCGCAGTCAAATCCTAGTAGTTTAGACGTGAAGTATCGTTGGACACTTTCTATTTTAAGTTTGTCACTTACGCGAGTGCTGCTGAGAATAAATGGACAATATTCAAGTAGTGGTCTGACACAAGTTTTATATAATAATAGCTTCGCCTCGTAGTTGTGGAAATTCCTGAGTATGCATCCTAAGAGCATCCTCGATTTACGCGTCTGTGTCGCCACTTGCTCAGAAAATGTCAAGTCACTAGAGTACCTGAGTCCTGGGTCAACAACACTTTGGAGTTTAGGCAAGTCAATAGATTCAAGTACCAGTTTGATATTTATTGAGGGTGCACCGAAGCATATTCAACCACATTTTTTAAGGTTGAATTTTAGGTTCCATGTGGAGGACCATGCAGTTGCTCGATCTAGTTCTTCTTGAACAGCTTTCTGAAAGTACCCTAAGTCATCACAGTGGAATGTGTAAGCTACTTTGAGATCATCTGCAAAGATGAATGGTTTGCCAAGCGAGAAACAGCTGCATATGTCGTTGACATATAGAGTGAATAGAAGGGGGCCTAAGACGCTGCCTTGAACTACTCCAGAAGTGACTGGACTAGGTTTAGAATTTACAGACCCCAGTTTAACTACTTGGGACCTGTTGTTAAGGAATGATTCAACCCATCCTAATAATGGGTTACTTATTCCTAAAGAGTTTAGCTTATTTATTAGAAGCAAATGGTCAACGCGGTTAAAGGCTTTGGATATGTCGAAGTAGATGACTTGTACTAGTTGTTGTTTGTCACGGCTGCTAGTTATATAGTTAAAGAAGTCAAGGTGACATGTCATGCATGATCTGGATTTTAGGAGTCCATGTTGGTTCGGACTTAGAATATTGCAGCTGAGCATATGTTTGAGGATATCATCTTTAACTATTCGTTCAATGATTCTAGATACTATGGGTGTAATATTGATTGGCCTATAGTTGTTGACTTCAGTTTTTGATCCGGATTTGTGTTTAGGTACTATAAATGTCGTTTTCCATTTATCTGAATAGGTTTGGCTTTCTAGGGACATTGTAAAAATCTTAAGTAATAAAACGGAAATGTCAGAACCACCGTGTTTATAAAGATATGATGGTATACCGTCAAAACCGGCACTACTAGAGCTTTTAAGAGTATTAATGGCTTGGTTAATATTAGAATAAGTGAAATGAACTGTAGTGATTTGTTTCAGCGTTGAAGATGAAGGGAGTTCTATTGTAGATTGTAAACCGAGAAGTGGACTTGTAGGCTTTAGGTAGTTAGCTGCAAACGTCTCGTTAAACAGTTCACACATGTCTGCATGGTTGCTGTATAGTTTGCCCTTGTTTATAAGGAGAGAAATTTTATGGCTTTGGCGATTCATTCGTTTCTTTAGTATTTCTGTGAGAGCACCTACTCTTGCGGTGCTGGTTGGTGCGGTGCATTCTTCATTTCTCATACGCAAGTTATGAGCTTGCGAGATGGAGCTAAGAGTACTAAGTATTGACCCTAGTGTACTAAAATCGTGTCGCCTAAAGTAACTTGTTGACAGTCTTTTCAGTTTCCTACGATCCTTTGGCTTTATGAATGTCTCTCTATGTGGGGAAAACTTTAGTGTTTGAAATGGGATGACAGCATCTAAGCATGTGTTGGAGTTATAGTAAAAGATGTCTGGAGCTTTCGAGAGGCTATCAGTATAAAAGTACTCACTCCATTCTGAGGATCTTAGCATTGATTTTACTAGAGTCCAGTCTGCCTTACTGTAGTTCCTGCAAGTTATTTGTTGTGAAGTAGGGGTATGGGTTGCATTGCTACTTGACGGAAGTGGCAGTGCACACAGCACTGTTTTGTGGTCACTCCCTGAAAACTCAGAACCTACTAGTGTAGAAAGGGGATTTATATTGTGGCAGAAGATTAAGTCTAGTACGTTATTACCTCTTGTAGGGGTTGTGACAGTCTGCTTCCAGCCAAGTATATCCAGTGTGCCTAAGAACTTATCAAGTTTAGTTGGACCTGTGGGTATTTCCCAGTTGATTTCTGGTAAGCTAAAGTCTCCACATAGGATCTTATGATCGTAGTGTAGGGTGAATAATTGTTCTAGAGTATTAATAAGTTGGGTCTCGTAATTACTAAAGGTGCCAGGTGCTCTGTAGGTGCATCCAATTAATACTATTGCGTTATTTAAGTGTAAGTTAACCCATAAAGTTTCAGGCATGTTAAGTGTACTACTTTCTAGCTGTGATACAGTAAGTGTATTCAGAAAGTACATGAGGCAACTCCCTCCCTTACCACCTTCCCTGTCACACCGAAAGTGTGTGTAGTTATCTAAGCTTATCTCATCATCCAGTATGTTCGAATTACACCAGGATTCAGTGATGACAATTATAGGGGGTTTGTATATTACTGTGAGTGCTCTGAGCATTGGTAGTTTATTTAAAACAGATCTAGCATTTATGAGGATCAGGTAAAGATGAGATTTGAAATAGCATTTGAAGTATTTAAGTTCGTCAATCAGCCCCGAATATGGTTCAGCACCCAGTAGTACTGTTTGACATGACGACCCTATGTTAAGAGGAGTTTCAATATCATGCTCATCTATGTCTAACGAGTTGGTGTGTATTGTTTTCGGTGAAGAATTAAGCGTTGGAGTAGTGGATTTGCTATAGGCTAAGGCACTTTTATTTTTAGTTAAGCTAGAAACGGGGGTAGGGATCTTTATTTGACCTAAACTTGTGCATGTATCAGGTGTGCTTAATGGATGCGGGTGAACTAGACTGTTCCTATATTCATGCAAAGGGGTCGCCAGCACTAGCGGTTTAGGAGTGTTAGCATCCCTACCAGCTGTTTTTTCAACGCTGACAGGGACGCAGGGGATAAGAAATGATTAGGACCTTGTGAAGACCATGGTTTATTATTACACCTATTGTTGGGTACTAGTTGTGCCCTTTTAAGGGTTTCGTGTGTACTGCTTTGTGGGTTAGTTCCCAGCAGACTTGTACTATATATCCGATCAAAATTTATTTGTGTGCCATACTGTGAATGCCCTGAGTTGCTGGTGGTCGAGTTCTGACTATTGTCACTTGTACTTATATATATATTTATTCCTGTTTATGCAGGAACATACCAATTGTACAGGCATGGATAAGTTATTATATAAATTACAGTTTGTTTGTTCAATCTAACATTAGAGTCAGTCAGAACAGTCTGCAAAATAGTCTGTCTGTTTAGCACATAAAGAGATATAGAAATATTGTCTTCGCATTAACAAAAAACCCAGACTTCAGATGAATGTGATACAAATATCTGGGAAAAATAAAGCTTGAAGTCAATTCCCCTATATATCTTTGTTGTGAACAGCATCCTTGAGATAAAGTTTATTGATGTATTATTCTGAGTCAATAATGTATTTATTCCATTTTTGTCAGCAGTCTTATCGTAGTTTTATAATATGAAAGAAATTTGATCTTTGATACGAAAATTAGATAAGTTCATGTCAGATTGTTTTACTGCATTAAATTGGGCCGACGTCGATTCTAGAACTATCCATTTGCGCCATTTGCGTCAGCATGGCAGACTGTACATGTAAGTTCAGCAATACATTGAGAACTGTTTGAAAACCAGTTGTTTCTTTATATCAGACCAAGAATACTTCTTGTACAGAATGTTGGCCAGCGTTTTCAAGTGGTTGCAACGGATCGTTCATGGAATTTGAGTTTGAATTTGCTTAAATGGTCATTTCAGTTTAGATGTTGGGTTGTTCGACCTCGACCAGGAGATATATATAAGTGCAGGCTCGGGATATAATAACAGAAAGAGAAAGTATGTAAACATGAACAGGACGTTAATATTTTATGTATATATAAATGTTTATAAATGTATATCATTGTATAGTAAACATTACCTATATTCTAGTTGTGTTTTCATGTATTTTTGCGAAGTCTTAGAGTTTATTTAGTGTCATAATATTTAGTAATGAGTCTAGGCGTTATAGTGTTCTAATAGCTCATGCGTTTTAGAAATAAGTGGTGCGGTGTGATTGGCATAGTCATTAGGATGAAGCAGTTCATATAGCAAGCGTTTGAAGGTTATGATAGAGTGACAGGTCCTTATTTCTAGAGGTAAACTGTTCCAGATCTTAGATTACATGACAATGAAGAAGTTTGCACGGAGTGTTGTCTTGCAGTTTTTCCTAGATACTGTGCACGTTTGGTTACGAAGATTGTAAGAGCCTTCCGGTGAGAACTGTATCTCCTTACTGTCTGATAGGAAATATATATTATTATTACTCTTGAGGGTGGCATTGTTTTGGCGTTGGTTATCAGTGTGGGCCATGGTGCTATTTCGCACGTTGTGGGTGCCAATACTATCGACCGTGGGGAATGTGGGCTTACTTATACTGCCATTGTTGTTGTTGGCATGATTTGGGGTCATATTCTTCTTTTTTTACCAATGGACTTATGGCTAGGAGAGGGCAGGGTTGACTTTCGGGGATTTTGACTATTTTTCCGGGATTATTTAGTGACATGTCTATATCTACAGTGATAGGTGGTATGGTTTTATTGGCTATTTGGTTACGATCTTGTGGCTTTTCGGTTGGTGTCGCTCTCTGAGAAGATAATTCTCTGCGGTTAGAGAGGGGTGGTGCGGTGGATTCTACGGTATCTCTCAAAGGGTTGGGTATAATTGCTGCTTGCAATGTCCTATGGTTTATTCCACAGTTAGACTCAGTGTGATAATTATATACGCGCCTTTCTATGACGGTCTTGTCCACCGCAACCTTTACTAGTTTATAATTTCTGGCTTGCGATAGGGTGTGTTGGGAGTGGATAAATTTTCTGGCCTCAGCCGGTGTTTCGAACTGAAAACGAATAGGACAACACTTTTCATGTTGACTCTTCTTCAGCCTGTAGCACTTAGTCTTGGAGTTGGAAATTTTCGCCTCACTAAGTAAGATGCGCTGTACCTTTTTTAGTGCCTCATTGTCCGGAACGTTGTAGACAATAGCATTTAGTTTAGCATCCAGTCGTTTTGTTACTTCTGTAGTAACAAAGTTAATGAGGTTATCCACCTTAGATACCGATTCCGTGTCAAGTTTGTTAAGGTCTACAGTTCTCATGAGGATAGTTAAAGGTGTCAGTTCACAGACCTGCGATCTGATATCGCTGATCTGATCTGATACTTTGGATATTTTGGTATTGGTCTCAGAAATTCCTGGATTTACTGACTTTTTTTATTTCCCTTAACTCGGCCTTAAGTTCTCCTATAGACAACTTTAGGAGTTCTATTTCAGAAGATAGTTCTGAAACAGAGCTTGAAGGCTGGAGCTTTTCGATAAGCACATAAGGTTTAGGGAGGGTTTCTGTATGAGCAGAGGGTACTGAATTTTTGGGAGTAGTGCTAATACTAGTTGTCAGTAAAGTTTTATCCTCTGATTCAGCTCGACGCTTACGACATACAAGTGAGTTATGTGGCTCACTATAACCATCTGTAGGGAGTGTGTTGCTTGATGTAGCAATCAGCGACTTATAATTAGTCATCAGTTTTACAGGGGATTGAGTTCTTTGCTTTTTACTTTGGTTAACCATAACTATTTGATATGAGAGTTAATAGTTATAGGTATGGAGGTAGTAGAGTACTTGTGCAAGGATTACAACAAGATAAATTTTATGTAACGAATCACGCAAAAATGTAACGCAAACGTTGGACGTACCGCGTATAAATGACATGAGACAATCGCAGCATCCAAGGTACTTCTACCATGTTTATATGCAAATTGCTTAGGATCATTAAAAGGTTTCAATTAAGGTTCTAGACGAAGTAATGTTTCCATCAATTTAAAAAAAGTAGAAGTAGTTGCAATAGGCCTAAATTTAATATCAGTACCAGAAGATTGTTTTGGTATAGGGATAATTTTAATGTTTTTCCATGCAAAGGGTAGAACATTACTGGAAAAGGAAGCATTAAAAATGTTAGTAAGAGGGTAACACAAAATATCAGCGCAGTTCCTGAGGACAATGGCAGGTACGCCATCAGGACCAAGGCTTTGGGAAGGCTTAAGAGAACGGAGACATTTAAGCACATCAAGGGTATTAAAACCACTAAAATTATTGTCTATACGATTTGTATCATTAGGAAGGATATCGACAGAAGATCGTATGAAAGACTTATTAGGAGTAGCAACATTAAGAGATGGGACAGAAGCACACCGCTGATCGCTAGTATTTTTTTAAAAAGGGGTTTTACATGATGATCGCAAGATAGTATATGATTACGGGTACGATGATAAGAGCGTCGAAAGCAAAATCCAACATGACTTAAACAATCTAGGTGATTGGAGCGAAAAGTGGCAACTGACTTTCAACCCAGACAAGTGCGGTATAGCCCACCTGGGACGCTGGAAACCGAGAATGTGCGTATATATGTACGGTAAGCTCCTCTCGAAACTGAACACTGTCACAGATCTCGGGATAACATACTCAGATCTAACCTTTTCCGATCATCCAAATAAGGTCGCATCCGACTGTAAACGACTTGTTGGTTTTGTGCTGCGTAAATTCTACACCCAAGAAGCAAGATTAGCTATATATAGAGCGTGTATCCACCCCAAACTTGAATATTGTGCTCTCCTGCATAGTAACCTAAGGTCTGCAGACCGAAAAAAATTGAATGTGTTCAGAGATTCTTAACGAAACGCATAATAGGGTTTGACCAACAAGTGGAATATGTTGACGGGTGTATGCGTCTGAATCTAGAACCTCTGTGGTTAAGGAGAGTGAAGTGCAACTTATTTCTACTATTCAAAGTCATAAGAAAACACCGTTATAATAACTCATCCATAACGTGGGAAAATATTAAATCACATCAGCTGCGAAACTACAACTACCTTCTCAAGGTGGCTACCCACAGAAAATCCATTAGGGCAAACTTTTTCACCATTAAATATTGCACTCTTTGGAACCAACTACCATCTGAAGTTAGATGTTGTGGAAACCCCAATGGGTTCAAACGGAGTCTAGAGAGACACATTAACATGTTCACCCTAGCTTGTCTAAAAGACCACAAATGTTGGTAAAATGGTAAGTAAAAGCCGGTCCAGTCTTCAGCTCAGTCAGTTACATATAACTCGACTCTACTACTTACGCAGAGAACGTTTAACTAATTTACTGATTTTCCTTTCTGTATAGATTTCAATAAGTTATGTTAATATAAGTACTTCTAGAAACAATTAGATTGGCAACCACACCTTTTAATATTTTACATATGTATATACAGTTAATAATACAATGCTATCTTTTGTGTCTGAATGACTTTACTCAGCCAACAACCACCTTTTCTCATACACCTTCCTAAAACGTATAATCTTTATAATATTTCGCAGTACTTTTAACATTATATAAGTTGAAGGGTTACTTTGCAATATCTAATGCGCACCGTATGAAAATCGGTCATGAAAAATTTAGCATAACTAGCTCTGTTAACCGGCAGTTTTCTTCAGGATCATTATACATAATTTTATCACTAATTGTTCCACTACACTTTTTACTCTGCTAAATAGACAACAACTTAGTTGCTGTAATACTAGCTACTTCTATACTTCATACTTCTTAAACACAATTTCCTAGGCGTCTGCTACAAATATATTATTAATATTATCAGTACTATTTTTGAGTTGAAATGACTATCTTGAGTCAACAGTTACTTATTTTCATATAATTCTGTAAAAAAATCATATTGTTGAAATTGTGTAGTATTTTTCCATTATGTAATTGACGAGTCACTTTGCAATGTGTAACGCACACCATATAAAATCGGTCGTGAAAATTTAGCATAACAAGTTCTGCTAACCAGTTGCCTTACCCAGAACCACTTTACATAACTTTATCACTAATTGTTCCACTACTCATATCACTGCTAAATAGAATATAACTTAGTTGCTCTAATATTAGCTATTTTTATCCTTCGTAACTCCTAAGGGAAACCTAATTTCTTAGTCTTTTGTAGTAATCCACTTGTTCACAAGTATGATGATAATACTGCTAACAATGAGTTCTGGTATTATTGTGCCATGTGACCTAATGGGAAGCACTTGTCATGAAAGCTGTTACGAATTTTAATATTGATTACACCCTTATCATATATAGTTTGATTTACTTTACGGCTCCCTGTAAGACTAACTACCCTTCTTCAGGATACACACACTGCGGTATTGTTAACCAAATGTTAAAATTCTGTTGGTTCTGTGTTAATATCGTTTTATAATATGTGTAGACTGGTACTTTGCAATGTCCAATGTTTGCTATATAAAAGACTGTCATGATAATTTAGTACAATAAGTCCTGCCAACCGACCCTACCTTCAGTTCATGCTACCTACATTGAACTCTAACTATAGTGTTCTGCTGAATCTTGCTCCACTATTCACAAAACCTATTCTTTTTACTCTTTAAGGGTTTAACATCTTATAAACTTATCTGTTCATTAGGACGCATGCACACATAATATGTTCATAAATCTGTATGTGGAGATCTATTGGAAGCACTCACTAAGAAAGCTAGGGATATGGAATGTGAGGTACGAACGTGTCTGGAATAAAGCAATATATTTGCTGTAGCCATAACAATCAGAGCCTAACATCATAAAAGGAGGGAGGGTGGCGCATGCTGATCAGTAGATATGGTGGTGGACACTAAGGTGAATCGCCCCATTCTGCAGGAACAGCAATATGCAATTTGATGGCTCGAGATTTCTATGAGGGCTTGAATCTTTATCTTGAATAAGATAATAATGATCGCCTGGACAGATCATGCTTCTACCTTTAAACATATACCATTCGGTCAGCCTATTGCTGAGATGCGACCACGTGGGCTCTGCACAGATTTATGGGGCATCTTATAAATTAACGTGCTTTCTTTTGTCGTATCTTTGAATATCACTTAACAATGTCTCATCTCATACATTTTCTAATAACGTCTTCATTTGCTCATTATATTCCACTAAACCTAACATTTTATAGCTCTTTATGAATTTGGTTCGACTTATTCTATTCCTATTCTCTATAGGGTACGGTTGTGCACCAAACACAAAAAGGTATGAAATTAAAGCAACCGTCTTGTGGATAATTGTATTAAACCAAAAAAGGACAACATGATGGTAAAACCTATAGGGTAGCATTATACATTGCAAATGATCTTTGTCAGCCTAGGGATTATAGTCTCCCATTGTATTTCCTTTATGAATGCATATATTAATGATACATTGCATTTACCTATTTCATTACACTTTAATGATTCACTTTAGCACCTATACTTTTCTAAAACAGCTTACTATCCCTTGTAAACGTTGTACTTACCTCATACGTTGCCACTACTAGAATACTGTCCATTTATTATTAGCAGCACTCACACACGTGAAAAGCTAAGAATTGAAAGTATCCAACGATATTTTACCTCGAAACTACTTGGCTACGAATGTAAGAAAGACTACACCTCACGGTGCATGATTCTACAACTTGCCCCACTCTGGACAAGACGACTAATTATAAACCTAGTATTCTTCTATAAGGTCCTACACAAAATATCATTCTCGGACATTAAGGACATACAATTCGCACAAGAAGGCTCCTACGATCTGCGTAACCAAAATTGCACAGTGACAATAAAAGCCTTTAAGTCAACACTCCGCGAAAACTTCTTCACAGTCATGTATTCTAAAATATGGAACAATCTGTCCCTAGATGTCAGGAACTGCAGTACAGTTTTAAGTTTCAAACGCTCTCTGTACACACTATTTCACTCTACCGACTATATAAATAAACTATTTATTCCTAGAACGAATCAACTATTAGTCTACTACAGTACCTAAACGCACTTAAATACCCTTACTTCTCTAAAGACTATAAATAAACTAGTAGCATAAATGCATAAAAAGACATAGTAGAAACAAATTTTTGTTCATCAAATTACAATGTACAACGAATATAAACAAATATTTTCAGATCCACGTACTTTTTCTTTGTCCTCTGGTGCATTTCTGTTGTATTTACTTTGTAGTACAAGTTGCATTGATCTACATTCCGACTGAAGCTGAGAAACAATTGAAGTCACTTACTCATATATTATCCCTCAAGGTTTGGCTAGTAATGGCTCAGCATCCTTGATGAAATCCACTGTCACCATAACAAGACGCTGTACAGCATCTTATACAAGCACTGTCAACGATCTAAAATGGTTTTATATAGCTTTCTACGTGTTTATCAACTTACTCGTACGGAGCAACCATGCTGTGACAAATGGCGGGCTATGGGTGACTTGAGTGCAGTAAAACAAATTTGCTTGAAATTGACCAATATTAATCTGCATTCAGTTGAACTCACATCTGGTATTACTTGCAAAAAATTGATGTCAAAATCATAATAATTAATCACTCATTTTAAATTAATACCCAATTTGAACATAAAACAAGATACGATGCCGCACACAACAAAGTTATATGGAGGAATTGACTTCAAGCTTTATTTTTTTCCCAAATATTTGTAATTTATCCTACACATACTTGGGTTTTTTGTTAATGCGAAGACAATATTTCTATATTTCTTTATGTGCTCCACTGAACGACTAACTATCAGAATGTGCTCACTAACTGATGTCAGAGGAGAGCAACCATGTAATTTCACTATAAATCAAATTCATGTAATTTAAATAATACTTATCCATGCCTGTACAACTGGTGTGTCCTACATTGATAGGAAAATATATATTATTATGCATGGTTTCAGGGTTTTAGTTGTTTTTCAGATATTAATGAATTAGTACTGTGTAGAAATTTCGGAGATTATGTATGTGAACGTGTTTGGGAGGCAGAAGCCATTGTTTCCAGTTCATTTTTGGTTGCCGTTATTGTTGCTGTCTCAGTTGCTTACTTAACATGTAGAAATCTGGAAAAAACAATGTCTGTCACATTCATGTTTACAGCATGCAGTAATCTACGAGTCAATCTGATGAGGAAAATACGAGCAGAGTTGATATTAGCAAACTTTTCGAAGAGCAAATTAAACCTGAAGAATTTAGAACCTTTGATGATGTTAAAAAGGCTTTGAAGCTTTTCGACAAGTTGTCTGTTGTCAGCTAAAAAATCGGATATATTGTGAGAGAATCAAAAGCAAGGATGAGCCACATGTGAAGTATGA
>OX235274.1:7445178-7469532 GCA_944472155.2 Trichobilharzia szidati | reverse complement strand
GCCAAACTCTTCAAAAGTAGGTTAACTAACTCCAAATCAACATATCCAAAAATAATACACCTAGGTGGCATTACTCACGAAAGTGATGAGGATATATGTGAGGTGTTCAGCACGCACTTTGCCAAATTGTACACTCTAGAAAACGACCAGGATATAGATTTCCCTCGTAAAACAGATAAGTGTTTAAGCGATGTAGTCTTTAACGCCCAAGAAATCGATAAAGCTACCACAACTCTTAAGCTTACTAATACTCCCGGCCCAGATGGAATGTCTTCTGTCCTCTTAAAAAAGGGTGGAAATGACATGAATCTACTTCTTCTCAAGATATTTTCAACTTCGATAAGGAGTGGAACATATCCAAATAGCTGGAAGAAATCTTACGTTGTACCCATTCACAAAACCGGGCCTATAGCGGACATAGATAATTACCGCCCCATCAACATTACTTCCGTAGTTTCACGTGTGATGGAAAAGATTATAAAGAAGCAAATTGTTCAGTTTTTGCTCTCGAATGACTTAATATCCGCCTTCCAATACGGTTTCCTAAATAGAAGATCATGCATTACTTGCCAATTAGATTATTTCGACCACATTACTGAGTGTGTAGACAAAGGTCGTTCAGCAGCAACATTATTCCTAGACGTTAGGAAAGCTTTTGACAAGGTTCCACATAAGAGACTCATATTGAAACTCCTATCTTATGGAATAAGTGGAAGGCTACTTGAGTGGATAACTTCTTTTCTTACAGGAAGAGAACAGTTAGTTAAAGTCAACCATCACTTATCAACATCCAAACCGATAACCAGCGGCGTAATACAAGGTAGTGTTCTTGGCCCTACCCTATTCATTGTATTCATAAATGATATTGTTTCTATGATCAAGTATGGCAAGCCATACCTCTTTGCAGACGACCTCAAGGTTGTCTATGATTTCGACTATAATGATATGAATATTGTTAGTAAAATCCAAGAAGACCTAAATAGTCTATGTAATTGGAGTGAAAAGTGGCAGTTAATGTTCAATCCAGCTAAATCTGGGATAACATACTTCGGACGTTGGAAACCTAGCATGTGTCTATACATGTACGGTGACCCTGTCTCAAACACGAACACAGTCACAGATCTCGGGGTAACATACTCAGATCTTACCTTTACTGAACATGCAAATAAGGTGGTATCTGATTGTAAACGTCTAACAGGCTTTGTGCTACGCAACTTTTACACCCCAGAAGCCAGATTAGCCATATATAAGATATGCATTCGCCCCAAACTTGAATACTGTGCCCACTTATACAGTAGCTTTAAATCAGCAGACAGAAAAAAAAGTTGAAAGTGTCCAAAGATTCCTCACGAAACGCATATTAGGTTATGATCAGCAAATAGAATACCTTGACAGATGTATTCGACTGGACTTAGAACCCTTATGTTTAAGGAGAGTGAAGTGCAATTTATTTCTCTTATTCAAAGTTATAAGAAAGCACTGTAACAGTAACTCGTCTATAACCTGGGCTAATCCTAAATCGTATGGACTACGCAACCATAACTGCCTTCTCAAGGTTAACACCCATAAGCTCACCACTAGAGCTAACTTCTTCACCATTAAATATTGCAAACTTTGGAACCAACTACCCTCTGAGATTAGATCCTGTGAAAGGCCTGACAGTTTCAAAAGGAGCCTAGAAAAACATATTAACATGTCCACCCTAGCCCTTCTAAATGATCTCAACTGCTGGTAGAGTGGTGAAACCATGACATTTCAATATTTAACTACAGACAGTACACTAGTTCCTAGACTAACCTAATAATACTTAGTAATTATGCATGTTCAATACTTGAAATTAGATTATCATTAAAATACTTAAAATGATTACTTACGCAGCAAATGTTCTCTTAGTTTATCACTCTTATTTCCCTTATAACATTCAGTTTTTGAGCCTAATGTATTCTTTGATAATACGAATTATAACAGTGATTACACTCTTATTGTATATAGATTGATTTACTTTACGGCTACCTGTAAGACTCACTAACTTTCTGTAGTATTGTTAACCAAATGCTGAAATTTTGTTGGTTCTGCTAATATCTTTTTATAATATATGTAGACAGGTTACTTTGCAATGTCAAATGTTTACTATATATAAAACTGTCATGATAATTTAGTACACTTGGTCCTGCCAACCGACCTTACCTTCAATTCATACTACCTATATTGAACCCTAACTATATTGTTCTGCTGAATCTTGTTCCACTATTCACAAAACCTATTCTTGTTATTCTTCAAGGTTTTTGTCTTCTTATAAAGTAATCTGTTCATTAGGACGCATGCATACATATATAATATGTTCATAAAGATGTACGCGGGGACCTATTGGAAGCACTCATTAAGAAAGCTAGGGAGATGGAATATGGGGTACGAACATGTCTGGTACCAAGCAATATATATGCGGTAACCATAATAATCATAGTCTCAGAGCCTAACATCAAAAAAGGTGGGAGGGTGGAGTTAGCTGATCAGTAGATATGGTGGTGGACACTAAGGTGAATCGCCCCATTCTGCAGGAACAGCATTAAAAAATTTGAAGGCTCGAGATATTTCTGGTTTTTATGAGGGCTTAAATCTTTATCTTGAAAAAGATAACAATGAACGCCTTGACAGATCATGCTTCTACCTTTAAATATATACCATTCACCCAGCCTATTGTTGAGATGCGACCATGTGGGATCTGCTCAGATTTATGGGGCATCTTATAAATTAACTTGCTGTCTATCGTCAGATCTTTTCATACCACTCCACAATGTCTTATCTCATTTATTTTCTGACAACGTCTTTACTTGATCCTCATTTTACTCCATTAAACTTAACATCTTATAGCTCTTCATTACTTATTATACTCCTACTCTCTGAAGGGTACGGTTGTGCACTAAATACACAAAAAGGTATAAAATAAAAACAACTGGCATGAGGATAATTGTATTAAAACCAAAAGTGGATATCATGATAGTTTGTGATATATCTGTAGCATTATACATTGCAAATGAATGTTGTTACCCTAGGGTGTTTCCTTTATTAATGATACTTGCACTTACCTATTTCATTACAATTTAATGATTCACCTCAGCACTTTAATTTTTCTAAAACAGATTCCAATCCCTTGTAAAAGGTGTACTTACCTCAATATCGGTTGGTTATCGTATGCCTACAACCACGGGATGAAAACGGAACGAAGTCGATTTTCCCGCTCAACCTGGAGGACAACTGTACAATTCAATAACTATACGGCCTAATTCAGAAAATGAGTGTATTATATGTATCGAATATTTAACAGTTGAAATACGATTAACTTGTAGACAATCTACGATTTGATATTATATCATACTTGATCGTGCCTGTAAAAATGGCATGCATTTTCATGTAAATTTGTAAATTTATATGAAATACATTATCATTATTATCTCACACTGATTAGTTCTCCAAGGCTGCTGTTGTCCATAGCACCTCAGCGGTGGTTTGACACCAAGGGGAAAGTGGCAGGACACATCCAATAATGCGAAAGCAGACCTCGAACCATAAGGAGGCAGCAAACTGAGGTCTTGATACATCCCCAAGCCTCATTGACACTAGAGCGATGCGATACTGAAAATAACAGTCTTTGTCACCCAAGTGTCCTGCCTAAATCCATAGAAAAATACCACAACGGTCCGGTTCCATCGGAATCGTCCAGCTAGTCGCAGCACTAAGTCCCCGACCAGTAGACGACTCAACGTCAACTATCCCACAACACGCTTAGGTTGTGAGACCCACTGTCAGCTGCCTATATAGCAGTGTGAGGGGCTGAGAGGAAAAATAGGCGAACTCAGAAATCTGCAAGCACACCTACGACTGAAAATGATCATTCTCACCGAAACGTAGCTAACCCCAACTATCGCAGACAACGAAATCAGTATAGGTCAGGAGGGACAGGGATAATAAGGAAGGAGGGGGAGTTGCTATATATTTTGACGGACAAATTAAATGTGTACGCGCAACGGACCCACCACTTATTGAACTCCCACACTCCATATGGTGTCATTTCACCGTAGGCCACACCAAGCATTTACTTGGTGGCATCTACCAATCGCTCACCTGTGGGGCAGAGCACAATCAGTTACTGCTCAGCACGGTCACAGGGATACGAGATTTGGGCTATGACCAAATCACCACAGTTGGAGATTTCAGTGCCCCATCACCGAACCTTGGCTCGGGGTGTGCTAAGGGAAAATCCTCCTGAAATCTACTGAAAACTATTCGAAATACAGGACTGACTGAGAATGTTGGAGACGACACTAGGTGGGGCTCTAGTGGAAAGTCATCGAAAGTAGACTACATTCTAACTAGTGACCAACTACTTGTCGAAAAGGTTCAGATCATGACTCTTCTAGGAAGAAGTGACCATGCAGTCACAGGTTTCGACCTCGTTCTCCGTCAGCATTTGCAGTGGGACGTTACGCAACCATGTCTGTGTTACAGCGAGGCTGACTATGCTGAAATGCAGAGGCTCTTGTCTGACGCAGACTGGCCCTTAGCATGGGATGAGCTATCTGTGGATGAACACTGGGAGGTGGTAAAATAG
The DNA here is from genome assembly GCA_944472155.2 of Trichobilharzia szidati. Taxonomy (NCBI): domain Eukaryota; kingdom Metazoa; phylum Platyhelminthes; class Trematoda; order Strigeidida; family Schistosomatidae; genus Trichobilharzia; species Trichobilharzia szidati. Next base: position 7,464,923 of record OX235274.1, on the reverse strand, counting down.
ATTACTCAAATAGTAATCTCGGATACTGTCCCTTTAGTCACAACACAACCAAAAAGAAAGTCATCATGGTTAAAGAGAGGCACGCAACGTATTCTGCAAGCAAAGCGGAAGGCTTGGTTTACTTGGCGCATATCTAAGAGTCAGATCGACCACGATGCATACCTGGAACTCAGAAACGGGTGCAATGCAAGAGTCAGGAGGGACAGAAGGTCATTCCAGGCTAACCTTGTCAAAAATCTCCTAGCAAACCGCAGAAGCTTGTATCCATTCATGTCAGAAAGAAAACCTACCAACCAGAGGCAGGCGCCTTAGTAGGCCCAAACGGTCAATATCTCACTGGTCTTGAGATAGCTGAAACATTCAGTTTAGCCTTCGCCAAACAGCTAAACAGCAATGTGGGTATTACCGTTACGGACCAAAATGGCGACACTAATATTTCACAGGAGGAAGACCTAGTGCCTACTCCCCAAATAAACCCAGCAATAGTACCAGGGAAGCTACAGAGACTCACACCTGGGAGGTCCCCAGGCTGTGACGACATCAGGCCATCTGTTCTGAAACAGTGCAACGAAGCTGTCTGCAGGCCCTTAAGTGACTTGTTCCAAAAGTCGATGGATTCGGGGAAACTGTCAAGGGAGTGGAAAAGAGCCACCCTTTCTCCGATCTTTAAGGGTAGGAATAGAAAAAATGCCACTAGTTATAGATCAGTAGCTCTACTCCCAGTGGTATCCGAAGTACTGGAAAGTATTTTTGATGATCACATCAGGAAATATCTCGATAGGTCTAATGTGGCGGTACGTTCAACGTTTGCGTTACATTTTAGCTTGATTCGCTATATATTTCTATTTTAACTGTGAGACTCGCACAAGTGTTTCTCCAGTTCCATAAATTTAACCAATAACTCTTTCACTAATTAGTTATGGTTAGTCATACAAAAAAGCCACGAACTCAGTCACCTGTCAACGTGATGACTAATAGTACAAATATGCTCGCAACGACGAGCAGCACAACTCCCACAAAGTATGGAAGTGAGGCACACAGCTTGCCAATACGCCGCAAGCGTCGAGCTGCCGGTTCACTACCATCTACTGTGGCTGAAACTGAGGGCGAAAACTTGCTGACAAACAGCAGTAGCATCGCTTCTACAAACTCAGCACCTGGTCCTGACATAAACCTCTTCACTTCACCCTATGTACGTGTCACAAAACTTCAGATTCCAAGTCCAGCTCCAACACTTACTTCAGAAATAGAACGACTAAAGCTGTCTGTAGAAGAACTGAAGACTGAGATGCGGGACATAAGGTGTAGTAAAGTTATGAATGCAGGATTTTCAGAAAATTTGGCCAACTTATCTGAACTATCAACACAGGTTAGTGATATAAAATCACAGGTCTGTGAACTTGCCCCTCTGAACATCTTGACTAAGACCATAAACCCTGGCGAACTTGACACAGAATCAGTAACTAAGATAGACACCTTGATAAACTTCATCACAACAGAGGTTATCAAAAGACTTGATACTAAACTAAGTGTGATTGTCTACAATATACCGGATAATGAGTTGAAAAGGTTCAAAGCATCTTACTTAGGGCGGCGAAAATGCCTAACTCCCAAACAAAATGTCACAGACTGAAGAAGAGTCAGCACGACCACTGCTGTCCTATACGCCTTCAGTTCGAAACGCAGACAGAGGCTAAAAAATTCACCAACACACAACGTATCCTATTACAGGACACAAGTTACAAACAGATAAAAGTTGTAGCAGATAAGACAGTGATTGAAAGGCGTGCTTACAATCACCTTAATAAACCAAATGGCAAGACACCTCAAGCCACTAAAATAGATATACACACTACCAACACGGTAGAACTCATAGCCTCCCCCCTCTCTAATCCCACAAAAATAGCTCCAGAGAAAACGAAACCAAACGAAAGACTTGTGAGCTATAGTCTTACTCCTAAAGTAACCTCTCCTCCCTCTACGGTGGATCTAGATATGTCTATGGACAGCCATAAGATGGTAATCAATCCCTCTTGTAAGCTGACAACATCCTCTCTTAACCAAAACGTGACAACGCAAATGGAACTCGGTAACAAAACATGCCGAAATACGCCACTTGTTGCGAAGAATCCCCAACATATTCAGACTCCCAAGAATATCTCACGCTTTAAGGTAAATAATATTCAAAACCATGCTAGCAACCAAACTAAAAACAAAAATAAGGACATAGAGTCCAAGGACAACAACGACACAACCTACTTGCATACTGTGCCAAGTCACACTGGTAGCTGGTGTAGTGACGCTATCACACAATTGAACCAATGATGTTGTAAATTTATTGTCATATCAAACTACTCTGTGAACGTTTACTGTACTACCATCTGTTGTAATACACTGCGAGACAAATTGTAACACTCATACACATATATACTCATTGAACCTATAGTACTGATATGAACTTCCTAAAATACGTGACAATTTTGTTTATTCTATATCTTCTAATTGCTCCACACTATGTACACGCAAAGAGCATATTGTCCTTATAAAACTCTCCGATGTTAAAGACTATTGCTACACACAACTCGCTGATATCCTATGATTCACATATGTAAGCAACATCCAAATGCTCAAAATTGAAAAGATTCTTGTATTACATTTAATGATTTCATAGATATTAGATATTAAAATCACACTTCTGCACCACATATGAATGTCTCACATGGACACATGACATGAACAATCACACATAAAAATACATGAAACTGATAGTCTTGCAGTAAAAGTACATATTATTGGTAATAACATGGGCTGCTGTGCAAATTTTCTTCTATTTTTCTTTTAAAGAAATTTTCCATGTATTTTTGTGCGTGTACTCAACTTGAATATTGTAAAAATAGTCCATTCGTTTCCGCGAATGGACAATTTTTATTTAATATTCGAAAATAAATATGTTATATATGTGACAACACTCGAAGCTCAGCCACCAGGTACTCAGGGTCTACAAAGCATGACACACAAACTAACTTTGGCAGATTATACGGAACAAGCCTTCTGGGAAACAAACCACAGTGCAGCTATGCATATAACGACACCCATGTAAGGTCTCCTGGAATGTCCCCACACAATAGGCAGATTAACAAGTCATGGGCATCACAAGGTACCAATGATTTTTTATCCAACACATCCCTGTCAGCGCTAACCAAACAGCTGGTGGGGATGTTAACCCTTCTGAACCCGTACCACTAACGTTGGCCCCCTATCGGGAAGAAAACAGACATGGGCTAGTACACACGGAACTATTAATCACACCCAATGACTGTACAAGCATATGCCAAATAAAAACTTCAACCCAAGTCTCCAACCTACCCAAGCCTAGAACCACGTCATCGTATAGTTTATCTAATAATCAAACCCATTACCCACTAAAAAAATGGATAGTAACTCGACAGACATAGGTGGACAAACTAGTTGCAACACAGGGTTGATATGCCACGCGGAAACAGTGGATGCCGATCCACACTTGAACCTTATTGACGAGCTTAAACACTTCAAACACTACTTCAAATCTCAACTCTACTTAATACTTATTAATGCTAGATCTATCCTTAACAAACTACCGATGCTCAGGGCACACACGCTGGTATACAAACCCCCTATAATCATTATTACGGAATCCTGGTGTCACTCCAGTATACCAGACGAAGAGATAAGCATCGAAGGGTACATACACTTTCGCTGTGACAGGAAGAGTGGTAAGGGAGGAGGCTGTCTAATGTACTTCCTGAACACACTTACTGTATTACAGCTAGAAAATAGGGAACTCAATGACATGCACGACACCCTATGGGCCAACGTACACTTCAAAAGTGCTACACTACTAATAGGATGTATCTACAGAGCACCTGGCACCTTTAGTGATTACGAGACACAACTTATAAATGTACTGGAGCAAGTATCCACTCTTCCATACGAGCATAAGATCATATGTGGAGACTTCAACCTACCCGAAATCAACTGGGACTTATTAAAAGGGCCAACTAAATACGACAAGCTCTTAGGGACACTGGACATTTTCGGCTGGAAACAAACTGTCACTATCCCTACAAGAGGTGACAATGTACTAGACTTAATATTCTGTCACGATATAAGCCCCCTCTCAATCTTAGTGGGTTCTAAGTTTTCGGGTAGTGACCACAAAACAGTAATGTGTGCTCTGCCACTTCCACTGAATAGCAATGCAGCTCATACCTCCACTTCACAACAAGTACTATATAGGAACTATAGTAAGGCAAACTGGACCTTAGTAGAATCAGTGCTAAGATCCTCCGAATGGAGCGAATACTTCACTACTGATGACCTCTCGAGAGCTCTGAGCATCTTCTACCATAACTCGAACACATGCTTAGATGCTGTCATTCCACTCCAAACACTTGAGCTTTCCCCACATAGGAAGTCATTCATAAAACCAAAGGATCGTATGAAACTGAAGAAACTCTCAACAAGTTACTTCAAACACCACGACTTTGGCACACTAGGTTTAATACTTAACACCCTTAGTTCCATCTCACAAGCTCGAAATTTCCGTATGAGAAACGAAGAACGCATCGCAGTAGCCAGTCCTGCTAGAGTGTATGCACTCACGGAAATCTTAAAGAAGCGAATGAATCGCAAAAATCACAGCATTTCCCTCCTCATAGACAAAGGTAGGCTATGTACTAATTCCGCAGACATGTGTGAATTATTTAACTCAGCTTTTGCAGGTAACTACCTTAAGCCCACAGTCCAGTTACTCAATATACACCCTGCTGCTAATGTGGCACAAACTCCATCTCCACACACACCAAACTTAATAAGTACTGTTGAATTTAGCTATACTAACATTAAACAAACTATAAGAACCCTAAAATGCTCAAAAGGTTTCGGTACTGACGGCATATCACCCTATTTTTATAAATATGGTGGCCCTGAAATCCCCTTACTACTACTTAAAATATTCACAATGTCCTTAGAAACCCAAACTTACCCTGATGTGTGGAAAACAACGTTTATTATGCCTAAACACAAATCTGGCTCGGAAACAGACGTCAGTAACTACAGGCCAATTAATATCACACCTATAGCTTCTAGAATTATGGAGAGACTAGTTAAAGACAACCTAATGAAGCATATGCTTAGTTGCAATATTATAAGTCCGAACCAACATGGATTCCTAAAATCCAGATCTTGTTTAACATGCCACTTAGACTTCTTTAACTTTGTGACCAGCAGTCGTGACAGACGACAACTAGTACTTGTCATCTACTTTGACATCTCAAAGGCATTTGACCGTGTCGACCATTTACTACTAGTGCACAAGCTGAAATCCTTAGGAATAAGTGACCCGCTATTAGGATGGCTTAAATCATTCCTTAACAATAGGTCCCAAATAGTTAAACTCGGATCTATAACTCCGAAACCTAGCCCAGTGACCTCTGGTGTAGTACAAGGTAGTGTCATTGGACCCCTTCTATTTACCCTATATATTAACGACATATGCGCTTGCTTTTCTCATGGTAAACCATTCATCTTTGCAGATGACCTCAAAGTAGCTTATACATTCCAATCTGATGACCTAGGGTACTTCCAGAATGTTATACAAAAAGAACTAGATAAAGTGACTGCTTGGTCATCTTTATGGAACCTCCAATTTAACCTTAAAAATGTGGCTGGATCTGTTTCGGTGCACCCTCAATCGACATGAAGTTAACGCTTCAATCGGCTAACCTAACCAAACTCCAAAGTGTCGTTGACCTAGGTTTGAGGTACTCGAGTAACCTAACATTCTTTGAGCAAGTGGCATCACAGACTCAAAAGTCGAGGATGCTCTTAGGGTGCATACTCAGGAACTTTCACGACAATGAAGCAAAGCTCATTCTGCACAAAACCTGTGTGAGGCCACTACTAGAATACTGTCCATTCATTATTAGCAGCACTCACACACGTGAAAAGCTAAGAATTGAAAGTATCCAACGATATTTTACCTCGAAACTACTTGGCTACGAATGTAAGAAAGACTACATCTCACGGTGCATGATTCTACAACTTGACCCACTCTGGACAAGACGACTAATTATAAACCTAGTATTCTTTTATAAGGTCCTACACAAAATATCATTCTCAGACATTAAGGACATACAATTCGCGCAAGAAGGCTCTTACGATCTGCGTAACCAAACTTGCACAGTGACAATAAAAGCCTTTAAGTCAACACTCCGCGAAAACTTCTTCACAGCCATGTATTCTAAAATATGGAACAATCTGCCCCTAGATGTCAGGAACTGCAATACAGTTTTAAGTTTCAAACGCTCTCTGTACACACTATTTCACTCTACCGACTATATAAACAAACTATTTATTCCTAGAACGAATCAACTATTAGTCTACTACAGTACCTAAACGCGCTTAAATACCCTTACTTCTCTAAAGACTATAAATAAACTAGTAGCATAAATGCATAAAAAGACATAGTAGAAACAAATTTTTGTTCATCAAATTACAATGTACAACGAACATAAACAAAGATTTTTGACAGCACATACTTTCGCTTTGTCCTCTGGTACATTTCTGTTGTATTTACTTTGTAGTACAAGTTGCATTGATCTACATTCCGACTGAAGCTGAGAAACAATTGAAGTCACTAACTCATATATTATCCCTCAAGGTTTGGCTAGTAATGGCTCAGCATCCTTGATGAAATCCACTATCACCATAACAAGACGCTGTACAGCATCTTATACAAGCACTGTCAACGATTTAAAATGGTTTTTATATAGCTTTCTACGCGTTTATCAACTTACTGGTACGGAGCAACCATGCTGTGACAAATGGCGGGCTATGGGTGACTTGAGTGCAGTAAAACAAATCTGCTTGAAATTGACCAATATTAATCTGCATTCAGTTGAACTCACATCTGGTATTACTTGCAATAAAAATGATGTCAAAATCATAAAAATTAATCACTCATTTTAAATTAATACATAATTTGAACATAAAACAAGATACGATGCCGCACACAACAAAGTTATATGGAGGAATTGATTTCAAGCTTTATTTTTTCCCAAATATTTGTAATTTATCCGACACATACTTGGGTTTTTTTTGTTAATGCGAAGACAATATTTCTTTATTTCTTTATGTGCTCCATTGAACGACTAACTATCAGAATGTGCTCACTAACTGATGTCAGAGAGGACAGCAACCATGTAATTTCACTATTAATCAAATTCATGTGATTTAAATAATACTTATCCATGCCTGTACAACTGGTGTGTCCTACATTGATAGGAAAATATATATTATTATTATTATACTCCATGAAGACCAACACGGTTTCAGGAAAGGCAGATCCTGTGTAACAAACCTGCTATCAGCTTTGGACGATTGGAAATCATGCTGGGATATGAATGTTCCTGTAAGACTAACTACGCTTCTTCAGTATACACACACTGCAGTATTGTTAACCAAATGTTAAAATTCTGTTGGTTCTGTGTTAATATCTTTTTATAATATGTGTAGACAGGTTACTTTGCAATGTCAAATGTTTACTATATAAAAGACTTTCATGATAATTTAGTACGATAAGTCCTGCCAACCAACCTTACCTTCAGTTCATACAACCTACATTGAACTCTAACTATAGTGTTCTGCTGAATCTTGTTCCACTATTCACAAAACCTATTCTTTTTACTCTTTAAGGGTTAAACATCTTATAAGCTAATCTGTTCATTAGGACGCATGCACACATATATAATATGTTCATAAATCCCTATGTGGAGATCTATTGGAAATACTCACTAAGAAAGCTAGGCATATGGGATGTGAGTTACGAACATGTCTGGAATCAAGCAATATATTTGCTGTAGCCATAACAATCAGAGCCTAACATCATAAAAGGAGGGAGGGTGGCGCATGCTGATCAGTAGTTATGGTGGTGGACACTAAGGTGAATCGCCCCATTCTGCAGGAACAGCAATATGCAATTTGACGGCTCGAGATTTCTATGAGGGCTTGAATCTTTATCTTGAAAAAGATAATAATGATCGCCTGGACAGATCATGCTTCTACCTTTTAAATAAATAAATAAATAAATTTATTCTCATAGTACAGTACATGAGGGACGCCAGTTTACAGGCATCATCAAATTGTTACAGAAATAGAACCATATAATTTAATCACAATTTACAGCCAGTAGCAAGATATGCTTTACATGTTCGATAGAGATTATACATACACTTGATAAATGTTAATTCCAGTAGTATAAAACAGCCTTTTCACTTATATACAATCATTTCTGTGCAAAGTTGGAAAAATCTGCGAGATTGTCAGTGAGTGCAACACAACAGGAAATACAGGAGTATTGTCTTCGCATTAACAAAAAACCAGGTCTTTGGTGGATGGATTATAAGTGCCTGGGAAAAAAATAAAGCTTGAAGTAAATATTCATACATAACTTTGTTGTGTGCAGAGTCCTCGAATTATAGTTCATTGATGTGTTATTTTGAAATCAGTGATGTGTTTATCTCATTTGATCTGCAATGTCATTGTTGGGAGTAAGTACATAAGCTTCGGACGCATTAATTAATGGATTTCTACTGATTACGGGTATTTTCTTAGCGTTAGGAAGGTTTATGAGTTTCAGCTGTTCCGACAGGAGTTGAGAATATTAACTGCTCAGCAACATTATGGATATAAGTTCATCACATTATCTAAGGAAAGGTGGGTTGCAGTTGGTGAGGGATATATGGTGCCCAACGAGCGTTCATCTGTCCTTGTGATGTTGTGGTGAGTTATACCTTTTTCATGTTGTCGGTTTATGTCCATTTTATTCCACTTATTGTGTTGGGTAGTAGTTTTACAAACGAGATTTGTTGTCTGTTTGAGGATACGTATGTTAACCGTTAATGTTTTATCTAGAATTATAAATATAGGCAAAAAACAACAGGTGTAGTATTTAAGCTTATACATTAAATGGACCTATAATTTCGGAGGCTCTCAGATAGGAACTAGAACTAATATCGTTTGCAAACTCTTGTAGTTTGTCATTTAAACATATACCATTCGGTCAGCCTATTGCTGAGATGCGACCACGTGGGCTCTGCACAGATTTATGGGGGATCTTATAAATTAACTTGCTTTCCTTTGTCGTATCTTCGAATATCACTTAACAATGTCTCATCTCATTCATTTTCTAATAACGTCTTCACTTGCTCATTATATTCCACTAAACCTAACATTTTATAGCCCTTTATGATTTTGATTCGACTTATTTTATTCTTATTCTCTATAGGGTACGGTTGTGCACCATATACACAAAAAGGTATGAAATTAAAACAACCGGCGTGTGGATAATTGTATTAAAACCAAAAGTGGACATCATGATAGCAAGACCTATATGGGTAGCATTATACATTGCAAATGGACTTTGTCAGCCTAGGGATTATAGTCTCCCATTGTATTTCCTTTATGAATGCATCTGTTAATGATACATTGCATTTACTTATTTCATTACACTTTAATGATCCACCTTAGCACCTTTACTTTTCTAAAACAGCTTACTATCCCTCGTAAACGTTGTACTTACCTCAATATTGGTTGGTTATCGTATGCCTACAACTATGGGTTGAAAACGAAATGAAGTCGATTTTCCTGCGCAACCTGGAGGACTACTGTTTAATTCAATAATGATACGACATGGGTCAGGCAGTGAGTGTATTTATGTATATATCGATCAAATATTTAGCTGTTCAAACATTAACTTGTAGACAATCTACTATTTGACATTATATCATACTTGATCGTGCCTGTAAAAATGGCATGCATTTTCATGTAAATTTATGTTTATATGAAAATATAAATTATTATTATTATGTGGTCTTCCTAGACTTTGAGAAGGCATTCGACACGGTTCACCATGACTTTCTCCTACATAAAATAAGCCAGGCATGTATAGGTAAGCCACTTCTGTCTTGGTTAAAGGACTACCTAGCTTAAAGGCAATTTTGCACCTAGGTCAATCGAGTCCGATCATCCTGGCACAGCTCGTCATCAGGAGTGTCACAAAGTTATATCCTAGGACCACTGATGTTTTTGATTTTTATCAATGATCTACCATTCCGTCTAAGCTGCCCGACTCTTCTATACGCTAACGACGTAAAGATATGGAGGGCGATAAAGTGTCCGGAGGACTCAGATAGACTGCAGGCAGATCTAAAGCTTCCGGAAGACTGGGTGGTGGCCAGTGGCATGACTTTCGACCTGAAAAAGTGCAAAGTAGTGAAATTACGCACCTGTAGACTGCAGAATGCAAGTTACACCCTGTGCAATGAAAGTTTAGAGGATGCAGGTATCGACGTTCGCGAGTTGTACGGATTATATTAACGCAAGATCTTATACCAACAACTTCTATAGTGTTCGTTCTTCGAGTACCACAGATAAAGCAAAAGACCAGATTTTGTCGTCCAAAGTACGTAGTATATTTCGGGACAAAATCGCGGATAGAGGTGAATGCTTAGCTAGCTAGTAATCGTGAACGCACGTGACACGACGGAGTACCAAATGGCGGGGATGCTTGACCGGAAGCCTTCAGCTAAACAAGTCGACTTAAACAGTGATGGTCAGCATCCAATGTTGAGTGATGATTGCTGTGGTCAATAATTTTGGGGAATTATTTACCGCTACAAAAGCTTGTCCTGCACAAAGTCGGAGCGCGACTTAGGTCTAGTTCTAACGGAAGTGCATAATATGATTGCACCCCCACTGCTTAGGAGAGACGCCAACCTCTTAGAAAGAGTCCAAAGACGGGCGATAAAAGGAGTGGCTAGTCTCCGAAATAAACCATATGATGAAAGGCTAAAGAAATTAGGCCTATTCACACTTAGTTACCGTCGTCTCAGGAGGGATTTAATTACTGCCCACAAGATAAAAAAATACCAGAATCACCCAAACAAAGGTGTTCTACCATTGAGTAGGTATGGGCTTCCTCGTGGAAATCCCAGAATAATAGCTCACCAGAGGGCAAGGACCCGAGTGCTCTCCCACTTCTTTTCACTACGGGTTTGCCGTCCCTGGAATTCCTTACCGGCACACGTAGCTATGGAACCGTCTGTGGACGCCTTTAAGCGAAGGCTGGACCACCATGCAGCGACACAAGGACTGCATCTAAATGGCCTATCCCCTTAAAATCGCAAACACCATTCAGGAGTAGACAATTAAACTTTTCATTTCACTTCTTTACATTCTCTCCCGTCTTACTCTCCTGACAGCTTTAACTGCAACTTTTATTGTTATTATCATTATTACCGGTATATATATATATTATTCATATTATTCTTCAAATTTAATCAGCTGACTGTTGTTACGTTTTCTTATCCTTTTTCTGTCTCTTATTCTGAATAACTTCACTAATTATATCTATTATTATTATCTCTTTTCTTTTGAGGACGATAACGGAGGACTAACTGGTGAAAGGATCAACTCCATTCACAGTAGTAACAGTCTTAACACACCTCATACTACAAACCACATATAATTAATCTCTGCACTGCTCCTCTTGGAGTCAACCAAAGCTACGACAGTTGAGTGGCGGGACGAGCTAGGCAAAAGTTTACCGAAGATCAGGAGCCCATACCTCACAATCGAGAAGCGAGCAAAAAGAAATCAAATTGGTTTGTACTAGCTCGTAAAAACAATATTGGATATTGGATAATATCGTGGGCGTTTTGATTCAAGGTCGTTTTTCGAGTTACATACGATTTAGATGAGTGGTCTTAGTGGTGATTTCATACCTGACGATGTACACTCTCCTAATGACTGGGAGCATGTTAACCTAGGATCTGAGGAGAGGAATAAAAAGTTTCTGAGATTGATGGGTGGGAAGCCTGACCGTACACACAAGGGGAAAATTGTGATAGGGGAAGATGTAGAAAGTGTCCACAAAGGTACCAAGGATCCATCTGTAATAAACTTGGAGCTGGAGAGTCAGTTCCGTAAAAGTCTGGAGAAATCTACTACGTTCAACCGTCACGCTGGTCTAGGCTGCCAACAAGGTGCGTTACAGAATTTCTGTTTAATTTCCTCTCACTTTGATTGTCCTAAAATTTTAGAGACTTTTAATACATGTATGTTATAACTAAAAAGCCCAACACTTTAGATCACATAATGCTTGATGACTTTGCAGAATCTACATTCCCTACTAGTGTCTTGTATTGTCATGTACCAGTACCGTGGACTGTGTGTGTGTGGCAATTGTATGACATGTTCTATTCTCCTGTTAGGTTAGTCTGTCCGAAAACATAAACATATAAAAACAGAGAATGATCTCATTGTTTTTTGACTCTCATTATGTACTGGGAAAGTAGCATCTACTTGCCGATTTGACCGTTGGGTAATCTTATTGCCTGTCAGTCATATGGTGATTATGAGTCTGCTTTATTGTTTCGCATGTTAAAAATATGCAGCATTTGAGTTGTACTTCATCCCGTTTTAATTTCAGGTAGATTTAAACTAACGTAATAATATTGGAAAAGGAGTATTTAAGCCAGTCGGCATTTTGTGCATGTTAGGTGCCTTTCTGTGATGTTCTTCCCCAGTGAGAGGTTTCCTCAATCAGTATTTGATAATTGGGCTTATGGAGCGAGAAATTTTAGTCTAAATAGTTAGTCATGGAGTCTGTAGTTATTTTTCACGCTTAATAGAAAATGCGTTTGGTTACTACGGTATGATTGAAGGTGGCATTTATTGACTTAGACGATTGACTTCAGTGAGTATGTCAAAGGCCGAGAATGTACTCGATTGGGGGGGGAGGGGTGGGTTAATCGATAAAATTATAAAGTTGCACCAATTGAAATGGGTAGGACATGTTCCAAGCCGGCACCTTCTTCGATCGACAGTCAAGTGATATATAGGATTGGTTTTGAAAATGATTAGAGGTGGTCAGAACAAAACCCGCAATCAATTCGTGAAATCTTTGATAGTTGGTATGAGCCACTTAGAAAGATGTAGACTGCTTGGTTGGAGTCCCTAAGGTGCTAAGAACATATGGCTAGAGAGTGTTGGTGATATGGCTCAAAACTGTCCTCATTGGCGTAGAAGCATACATTCCTTGTAACCTCACAGATCCACCAAATCCTCATGTTACCCACGTTACTATTCTTTCTCCCGTAAAATTCTGCCCACTGTAGTTCTTTTGAATTTCTTTTTCCTACTTTTGTGTACTAGATGGATTATGGCAACTTAAAGTGTTGTATTTTTGTTCAGGGTTCTACGTTGAAGGTCAGTGGATTCACTAGTGACTCATGAAACTGGGTAATATTGTGAGTCACTGGATGTTATGAGCTATAACCTTCTACATAAGAAGTATACTTCGTCATAGCCTCATTATTTGCGGACGATATTAGAATATGAAAAACTGTAAATAATAACGATGATAGGTTGGTATTACGAAACGATCTAGATCAATTAGCTAAATGCCTCCAAAGCCTCAGGATGGTCGGGGGTGGGTGCCTTGCGCTGCGGGTTGGCCACCCCTCCGCACACCTCTTGAAATGCTCCCATATGACCGGGCGTCTTACATAGCCTCTCCTGAGAAAGTCCTACTCACTGCCTTCACGTGGCGGAGGTGTTTTTCACCAAAGTGAGAGGGCGAAAGCGGGTGCCCGGTGCTCTTCACCGGGTTGACTGTCCATTGGATGACAGTCTAGGGGAGATGGCTAAACCCTGATTCCAAACCTCCAACGACTGGCGTATGAAGCTCACTGGAACTCACCGGCAGACGTATGGACAAAGGATGGGGACGTGAAATGTTCGTACAATGTACGAAGCTGGTGACATGGCTCAAAACCGTTCTCAGTGGTGCAGATGCATCCGCTCCTTGTGACTTATGATTTCCAGTTAAACTGTTTCGTTCTCCGTTATTATTATTCCTTTGTCTCACACCTCTGTTTACTGTCTATATTATGCATTTCTTCTAATTTCTTCTCTTGCTTTGTATGCTACATGGAGTGTGGCGACTTGAACTACCGCACATATGTGCAAAGTTCTATGTCGAAAACTGACCGACCGACCGATGAACCGAACTCAGGTCACCGGCTGCCAATGGATAGTGGACTCCCTACTCCACTCCTACTGCCTTGTAGGTCACACTTGGTTGTGTAAAGGCTAGAGCTGCACTCTCAAACAAAAGGCCGAGCGATTCTGGGGACATCACTCGTACCAAATTCCCATGAGACTTCATGAACTCTTGTTCATGAAGCCGGCTCATCCTCCCGTAGGAGATAGCCGAAGTAAAGTAAAGTAAGTAAGTAATTGGCTAAATGGGCCAACCTCTGGAGTCTGGAAATTAATTCCAAGAAAAGCCTGGTAATGCACCTAGGTGAGAGGCCTTACATGTCGTACTCCCTGGGGGACACAGAACTGTCAGATGTTAAGGGACAAAATGACTTAAGAATTATTATAAGCCATGACTTAAAAACAACGGGAAATTGTATTGCGGTCGCAGGGGAGGCTTTTGGAATGCGATGGGCATTTCGAAGGGCTTTCAAATGATTAGACGAGTGTATGTTCCAAGTACTCTACACAGCATATGTCAGACCTCATCTAAAATACATACATTCAAGCTGAGTCCATGCTTCAGAAAGGAGGCAAATATCCTGGAAAGAGTACAGAGGATAGGAACAAAATTAGTTAGTGGTATCTCACACATATTGCCTGTTGTTGAGGAAGGCGATGGCTTGGCAGGCATACGTAACACATGTCCTAACCATCGCAATAGATGTAACTGTTTCACAGCCTCGTTTATTGATTTCTCCGTAATCCATATCAAGCTGGAAATAATCGTCACCTTTTATTCGTCTTCGTAATTATGTGGAATCAATTAATAATAATAATAATTGTATCTATGTGAATTTATGCATTTAAATGCGATTATTGTACAGCTTTTGAAAATGAAATCGCCAAAAACATAAATATCTTTGCCGAACTTGATGTTGCAGTTTAAGCTGATATATTTCAATGTGAATTTATACGTTTTCTTTCTAGTCATAGTTTTCTTAATGTATGTGTGTTTGTTGATTGATGCTTATTTTTTAACTTTGTTATTGAGTCATTTTTACATTTAATTTCCTCTTTAAAAACTTCCACACAGGCTCACCATCTCATCCAGTCCATGATTTAGATCTTAGCAACACGGAAAAGCTGAAACAGCAGTATACATCGTCATTTGTTCCAAAAGGGGATCAATAGCTGCCCAACCTACAGTTTTTATTATTATTATTATTACGTGAATCAACAGCATTTTTCCCCCATCTCCTCAGGGATGTTAATCTGTTTTTGTAAACGTAATTAATTCTCTTACAAGTGGGTTGACTGACTAACGTAAGAGAACCAACCTTTTAAAAATAAATGGATAAATAAATAAATTTATTTATTTTACCCAGCGAATTTGTTAATATTTTCATACCTTTAAAGTTTATCCGTCAAAAACTGGAGATTTCTTTCCTTTTTCCTGATGAGAAATATTCTTATACTTTTTTATAGTTCATGTTGTAAAAGGAAGACGATCTGCTTTTGAAGCGTTTTAACCATTTTGTACCATTTTTTTTGAGTTATTTGTAATTTTCTTTTGTTTTGTAAGAGTTTCCCCATTGCTGTTGTATTCTTGGAATTGAGTGATTGTTTGTTTCTGTGTAACGAATTATGGAAAGTATGGAAAACAAAAATTCAACGTTGAAAATATGTGCAAAATGAGTTAAAGTCTTTCAGTTAATTAAAAAGTGTTTTTTTTAAATAAAAGAAATGCTTATCTTATTTGTTTCTATTATTTAACAGTGTTCAGGAATAAGGATTCGAGGACTGGATTGCACTGACTCCTAGTTTAGAAATAGAGAGTGAAGTGGGTTAGTGGAGCGTGTTGACTACATCACTTATTTGGGTAAGTTGCATCAGAGTGTCAGCGGGTTGATCGCTGAAGAAATCTCACCGCGGATATAAAAGGCTCGTTTGGCATTTGTCAGGCAACTGACGCCATCTCTGCCTTAGTAGAAGTGATATCCAGCTGGCTGGCTGTCGACAAGAGGACGTGTGTACTGCTCATCAATTTTCTCTGTCCTCCTTTGTGGCTGTGAGTGAGACATGGCGACTATTGGAAGTGGAAGACATGAATAGACCGGTTAGCTGTCTTTGATCATAGGTGCCTGCGTTCTATCTCCCGTGTAAAGTGGTATAAATAATGGGGTGAGTAATATTGAGGTTAGGTGTCGAGTGATACGTAAAGAGGGGAAGTCAATTGACTAGGTTGTGAAGCAGTTACATCGATTGAGATGGTTAGGACATGGGTTTCTCATGCATCCCTAGCCATCGCCTTCCTTGACAACAGGCAACGTTAGGTGACATAGGATGGATCAGGTTGGAAAAGAGCTAGTGAGTGGTGGCCAAACAGAAACATGGCTTCATCAATCAATTAAATCCTTAACAGTTAGTTTGAGCCAGCCAGGTGTGGAGGTGTAAACTGACTTCCTGACTAGTTGGGGTCTTTGGAATGGTAAGAACCAGTGACGGCTGCAGACAATTGGTGATGCCTCAAAGTCGTCCTCAATGGTTGGCGTAAGTGCACTCTTTGTGATTTGTCATATCCAATAAAATTCTATTACTCCTCCATGTCACTATTCTTTTCTCCTCACTCACACTTCTTTCTATTATCTCGCTTTCGAGTGTCTCCTCACTATCTTCTCTTGCATTGTGTATGTTACATGGATAGAGAGTGGCAACTCGAACTGCTGCACATCTGTGCAAAGTTCTATGTTGAAACCAGTCAGTCAGTCATTCAGGGATACCAGGATGAGAAACTTGAAGCATTTCTTCCTGTCTTCAGTGTAGTAGACTTCCATATAAGAAAGTTGTCAAACAGAAGTTGCTAGAAACACTTGCTTTGCTTCCTAGTGTGTATGTACCTTTTCGTCAAGATAACCAGTGGGTATTTCTACCCATAATAAGAATGACTGACTGACTGACTGGTTTCAACATAGAACTTTACACAGATGTGCAGAAGTTCCAGTCGCCACACTTCACTTGGCACACAAAGCACGAGAAGAAAGTTAAAGGAAATGCGAAATAGAGACAGTAAACACAGATATGAGACAAAAAGAATAGTAATATCGAAGAACAATATAGTTTTTTATTGGATATTATAAGTCACAAAGAGTGGATGCATCTACACCAGCCATTGAGAACGATTTTGAGCCATGTCACCAATTGTCTCCAGCCTTCATTGGTTTTTACCATCCCGAGGACCCCAATCAGGAAGTCTGTACCTTCCTACATGACTGGCTGGCTTAAACTAACTGTTGTGGATTTCATTGACTGATGAAGCCATGTTTTGGTTTGACCACCACGTGCTAGCTCTTTTCCAACCTGATCCATCCTATGTCAGTTAACATTGCCTGTTGTCCAGGAAGACTATGGCTTGGCAGGCATACGTAAAATAGCACAAGTCCCAACCATCTCAATCGATGTAACTGCTTCACATCCTCGTTGATTGATTTCCCTTACAAACAAATTTTTATGCAAATATACAAAAGGTAGCCGAAATATTTGATGTTTTTGAGTAATTCCCAAGAATAATTAGAGTGATCAATTCCTTTAAGTCAAACTTACTTGGTGCCAGCAGCAGGGTGATCACGAATGTCTTGACCCCAAGGGGAAGCTCACTTTTTTTTACTTCGACATATTGAAGCCTGCGACGATCCTTAATCGAGCTCTATCGGATACACAGTTTTTGCTAGTGAGATCTTCGGGTAATCCCTTTATTTATGCTGACAATTCCACATTTGTACTAAAATACTGTTTAGAATAAGGCATTATAATTCAGGCTGTACAATTATAAGTGAATTAATTTTCATCATGAGCTGACATTAGTTAGAGAACCATTGGAAAACCTGGGAGTACTGGACAGCTGTTTCGTCCTAGTTTGGGACTCCTCATCAGTACGCACCCACCGGGATTCGAACCCAGGACCTTCTGGTTACAAGGCGAGCTCGTATACCATTAAGCCACTGGGACCCGATCCAATGGCCAGCCCATGAATTCTAACTTCTGCCAATTCACGACATAGCGCGACCCCTAGCCAATGTCTTCGGCGAGTATTTGTCCTCACGCCCGACCTGCTGCACCCTACTGCTCACCAGTAGGTCCTGGGTTTGAATCCCGGTGGATGCGTACTGCTGAAGAGTCCCAACCTAGGACGAAACGGCTGTCCAGTACTCCCAGGTTTTCCAATGGTTCTCTAACTAATGTCAGCTCATGATGAAAATCCTGTAACCAATCAAATCCCTACAAACCAACACTTGAATTACTTTTAACAAACAATAGTCATACATAATCTAAAGGATAGTCAAAACGCATTGATTATTAGTCTGTCTTGTATATAACGCACAACACACTTTCTGATATAATTCTAATTTACCTTCACTGGCTACTGTATGCTAAAATTAATGGATTTATAATTGTAGAGCCTGAGGAGGAAGAATTTATTGAAGACTCAATTGTTGTTATTAGATGGTCGGAGACAATCAACAGGAAGCCTTGGAGCTAGGTTTCGTGCTTGTCGACACTCACCAGCCAGCAAGGTGTATCTGCAATCTTGAAGGAACTCATGTCCCTTCTGTGGTGACATCTCTGACTACAGCACTAGGTGCCCGGGTTCGAATCTGAAAAAGGACATGCGTTCCTTCAAGTCAGTTGCAGATACGCCTTGCTGACTGGTGAGTACCAACTGGCAAGAAACCTAGTTTCTGGGCTTTCTGCTGATTGCCTCCAGGCATCTAATAACAACAATCCTTAGTATACTGTAATGGAAAGCCACCTGGCATGGTGACCACATTACAAATTTGACTGATAGAATTCAATCTGCAGTAAACAAAGGACCAGACACATGATACTAGTTACTGACTAGTGTCCAATCAAAAATAAAACCACACTTCTTCGCTCTAATTATTTTTTGAGTGACGTGTTTTATTACTCAAACGAATAAAAAGTAGCTCAAATTTTATTTGAAAATAATTGGAGTGTCAAATTCCATATTAATTAATTTATTGGAAACATAACACCCGGAGAATGAAACAGTTTTATATACAGGATGTGTTGTTTCATAATCATATCAGCTGAATGTACAAAACTTCGGAACTCCCTTTCTGTTTATGCTTATCTTTCTTCAAATGAACTGTCGTCAAGATTTGACAGAATAGTTCTAAAATATTTGGGCGCCGAGTGAGAAGTAGACATTTGTCAAAAATTATATTTGTAAAATCTCAGCGGGATTGAAATGAGTAATTCCAACGTTTCGTTCGGCAATCTGGTCCGAACTTCTTCAGGGAAATTATTCGAAATTAACTGTCCATATCTTCTTATGGAGACGTTAAGAAATGTTTTACAACTGTTTACTCACACACGCATGCACACTCTGTTTAAAGTGTTTAACAAAGGTAGACCAATATTTGTAAGTTCGAGGTCAAATTTTGATCACAGCTCATAAAATTTTGTTTATTATATTTGTTAATACTTGTTTTGTGAATCATGATTGGGCAAAGTTTTTAAAAACAAAACAAGATGTGCTTTTTATACATATAAACCTCTGTTATGTTAATTTTGATTAATTTCCCTGAAGAAGTTTGGACCAGATTGCCGAACGAAACGTTGGAATTACTCATTTCAATATC
>OX235274.1:7390133-7444678 GCA_944472155.2 Trichobilharzia szidati | reverse complement strand
CCCGTAATAGCCCTGAAATGACTGATATAGCTATTGGAGAAATACTAGAGCATGCAGCTACGCTGGACTTTGACTACAAAGTAGTCTGTGGCGATTTCAACTTACCTGGAGTAAACTGGGATACCTGTACAGGACCTAGAATCCATGACGAGTTACTACAAGCTATAGACGTAGGCGGATGGAAGCAGTGCGTACGCCTCCCTACAAGAAATGAAAACACTCTTGACTTAATCCTTTGTCATGAAATAGAGCCCATCTCGATAGAGGTAGGAAATAAACTTGATAACAGTGATCACAACATATTGTGCTGCATGCTACCCCTCCGACTAACAACTAAACACACACCTAAAAATTCCCCGGTGCACTATCAATATAGGGACTATAAAAATGCCGATTGGGAATTCCTATCAGATCTGCTGAGAAGTTCTGACTGGGAAGAATACTTCATCAACAATAACTTAGAAGTATCACTTGATATTTTCTACAGAACAATTGGCTCAGCAAGAGGCATAATCGCGCCCCTAAAATCTGCTCTAAAGACACCAACTCCATTTATAGACCGCAAAACGCGACTAAATCTAAAGAAATTGAAAAGGAAATACCATGTATTTAAGGAATTTAATGCGTTAAACCAAATACATGAAACTCTTAAACGGCTTGAAGAGAAACACAAAATGAGGTCACAACTTGAAGAAAATAAAGCGCTTGTGGGCAACTCCAAAACTCAGGAACTTTGTAGGATATTGCAGAAACGTCTAAAAAGCAGTAAAGACAATGCTGTTAGCAGCTTGGAACATAAGGGTATAATATACAATGATCCCCAGGTTATAAGTGAACTCCTCAATGAGTTTTGCAATGACGCCAGAGTGCACCCGACCCAAAATTTCCAAATGACCTGCAAAAGTAACCACAAATTAGGCGAAATAGACTTTAATATACAAAATATAGACTCAGCGATTAAGACTTTGAAGTCTAATGGTAGTACTGGAACAGATGACATACCATCTGTCATGTACAAAAATGGTAGCACGGAAATGGTAGTCTTGTTACTTAGAATATTTACTCTCTCGTTGGAAACTGGAACCTATCCTGAAGTGTGGAAAACCACATACATATTACCTAAGCACAAAGCAGGGGCCAAAACCAGTGTATGCAACTATAGACCTATCAATATAACACCGGTAATATCCCGAATAATGGAGAAAGTGGCTAAAGACCAAGTGTCAGACAACTTACTAGAACATGAACTTATCAATCCATCACAACACGGATTTCTTAAAAAAAGATCATGTGTGACCTGTCACATAGACTTTTTCAATGAAGTTACACGAAATAGGGACAACAGAGAACTAGTAATTGTACTATATTTCGATATAACAAAAGCCTTCGACAGAGTTCCCCATAATCTGCTAGTCAGCAGGTTATGCTCACTAGGGATATGTGACCCTCTCCTGAGCTGGATAAAATCATTTCTCTGTGGCCGACGTCAGACAACGAAAGTTGGCTCGATAATCTCAAGGCCTAAACCAGTAAGTAGTGGTGTAATCCAGGGAAGTGTATTAGGCCCACTCTTATTCATAATATATATAAACAGTATCTGTGAATGCTTTAGTGTAGGTAAACCAATACTATATGCAGATGACTTAAAAGTGACGTATAAATGCAAGAACACAGATCTTGGAATAACAGTAAACGTCATACAGCAAGAATTAGAAAAAATGGATAGATGGTGTGACACCTGGCAACTCCAATTTAATGTCGAAAAATGTGGCTGGCTCTGCATAGGTTGCAACAACTTAGAACTTGACCTGACAATTCAAGGCCATGCACTTCAACGACTGGAATCTGTACTGGACCTAGGGCTGAAATATTCACATAACTTATCATTTTCTGAACATATCTCCAAACAAGTGTCAAAGTCACGCAGACTTATCGGCTTTCTACTAAGGAACTTCTACAGAAGTGAGTCTAGAATTCTCTTGTACAAGGTTTGTGTGCGTCCTTTATTTGATTACTGTTCATTCATGTATAGTAGCATACGCGTAGAGGACAAATTGAAAGTCGAGGGAGTGCAGAGGTACTTCACGTTAAAATTACTCGGAACAGGAAATGGTACGAACTACTCCACTAGATGTGATACCCTAGGACTAGAAACACTATGGCTAAGACGCCTGAGACTAAACTTGACACTTTACTATAAGCTTCTAAACAACTTAGTTTTTACCTCTACTAATGGCACTCGACTTTCAGATGACAATGGCTACAAACTAAGACACACTAAGGGTACAGTAGCTATCGAACAATGTAAAACAGCCACCAGGCAAAAGTTTTACTTGATTAGGTATGCACAGATATGGAATAAACTACCAATGGAAATGCGTCAAACAAGTACATTGGCCTCCTTCAAAAAGGTGCTTAATGACAAACTACAAGAGTTTGCAAACGATAGTAGTTCTAGTTCCTATCTGAGAGCCTCCGAAATTATAGGTCCATTTAATCTATAAGCTTAAATACTACACCTGTTGTTTTTTGCCTATATTTATAATTCTAGATAAAACATTAACGGTTAAGATACGTATCCTCAAACAGACAAGAAATCTCGTTTGTAAAACTACTACCCAACACAATAAGTGGAATAAAATGGACATAAACCGACAACATGAAAAAGGTATAACTCACCACAACATCACATGGACAAATGAACGCTCGTTGGGCACCATATATCCCTCACCAACTGCAACCCACCTTTCCTAAGATAATTTGATGAACTTATATCCATAATGTTACTGAGCAGTTAATATTCTCAACTCCTGTCGGAACAGCTGAATTTCATAAACCTTCCTCACGCTAAGAAAATACCCACAAGCAGTAGAAATCCATTAATTAATGCGTCTGAAGCTTATGTATTTACTCCCAACAATGACATTGCAGATCAAATGAGATAAACATTTCACTGATTTCAAAATAACACATCAATGAACTATAATTCGAGGACTCTGCACACAACTAAGTTATGTATGAATATTTACTTCAAGCTTTATTTTTTTCCCAGGCACTTATAATCCATCCACCAAAGACCTGGTTTTTTGTTAATGCGAAGACAATACTCCTGTATTTCCTGTTGTGTTGCACTCACTGACAATCTAGCAGATTTTTCCAACTTTGCACAGAAATGATTGTATATAAGTGAAAAGGCTGTTTTATACTACTGGGACTAACATTTATCAAGTGTATGTATAATCTCCAGCGAACATGTAAAGCATATCTTGCTACTGCCTGTAAATTGTGATTGAATTATATGGTCCTATTTCTTTAACAATTTGATGATGCCTGTAAACTGGCGTCCCTCATGTACTGTACTATGAGAATAAATTTATTTATTTATTTGTAACACATGGTTTAGAAGAATTCAGCCAAACAAAATTACAGTAATGGAGCAGTAAAATCATATCCGTTAATATTTAAGATCCACCGCGTCGTTAACATGATTAGTTAGACAGTCACCTGTAGGGCTGGAATTGGCGTAGACGTAGATGACATTTATGCACAGCATTAGGAAGTCACAAATGCAGGTTTTAATCCCGGTCATATTCGGGTTATTTTTTACTCAACCTTCAGACGGGACTCTTACCACACTGAAATGCCCACAATACAGTGTTGTTAGGGATATATGCCATAATATTTGATTAATTTGGCCTTCAGCAGCTGGTATTAAATGGAGTTGAATGACTTAAAAGGTATGACCGATGAGGCTGCAGAGTATTTTAGGAAATAGAGATGTGTTTGCACGAAGGGTAGTTCACGTAGATTTGGTGCAGCTTTCATGGAGAGTATATTGGGCTGTGCATTCCGCCTCAGGTTTATATGAAAAGATTATGGATATTTTTAGATGAGGCTTCTTAAACAAATAATAATTTACATTTCTTATAAATTGTTGTTTACAAGAAATGCATGTCATTTTTACAGGCACCATCAGTAATGTTATAAATTACAATCCTGAAGTATCATAAATCAATACTTTTTCAAAAGTTTAAATAGTTCGATTAATGTAAAGGCAATCAGAACATGTCCGTATAAATTTTAAATTGTAAACCCTTTACTAAGGTCAACACCGTAATAGCGGTACGTCCAACGTTTGCGTTACATTTTTGCGTAATTCGTTACATAAAATTTATCTTGTTGTAATTCTTGCACAAGTCCTCTACTACTTCCATACCTATAACTATTAACTCTCATATCAAATAGTTATGGTTAACCAAAGTAAAAAGCAGCGAACTCAATCCCCTGTAAAACTGATGACTAATTTTAAGTCGTTGATTGCTACATCAAGCAACATACTTCCTACAAATGGTTATAGTGGGCCACAAAACTCACTTGTATGTCGTAAGCGTCGAGCTGAAACTGAGGATAAAACTGAACTGACAGCTAGTATTAGCACTACCCCCAAAAATTCAGTACCCTCTGCTCATACAGAAACCCTCCCTACACCTTATGTGCTTATCGAAAAGCTCCAGCCTTCAAGCTCTGTTTCAGTACTATCTTCAGAAATAGAACTTCTAAAGTTGTCTATAGGAGAACTTAAGGCCGAGTTAAGGGACTTAAAAAACAATAAGTCAGTAGATCCTGGAATTTCCGATACCAATACCAAAATCTCCAATTTATCAGGTCAGATCAGTGATATCAGACTGCAGGTCTGTGAACTGACACCTTTAACTATTCTCATGAAAGCTGTATACCTTAACAAACTTGACAGTGAATCGACATCTAAGGTGGATAACCTAATTAACTTTGTTACTACAGAAGTAACAAAACGACTAGATGCTAAATTAAATGCTATTGTCTACAACGTTCCGGATAATGAGGCACTAAAAAAGGTACAGCGCATCCTACTTAGTGAGGCGAAAATGCCCAACTCCAAGACTAAGTGCTACAGGCTGAAGAAGAGTCAACATGACAAGTGTTGTCCTATTCATTTTCAGTTCGAAACACCGGCTGAGGCCAGAAAATTTACCCACTCCCAACACACCCTATCGCAAGCCAGAAATTACAAACTAATAAAGGTTGCGGTGGACAAGACAGTCATAGAAAGGCGCGTATATAATTATCACACTGAGTCTAATTGTGGAATAAACAATAGGACATTGCAAGCAGCAATTATACCCAACCCTTTGAGAGACACCGTAGAATCCACCGCACCACCCCTCTCTAACCACACAGAATTATCTCAGAGAGCGACACCAACCGAAAGGCCGCTAAATTGTAATCAAATAGCCAATAAAACTATACCACCTACCACCGTAGATTTAGACATGTCACTAAATAATCCAAGAAAAAAAGTCAAAATCCCCCGTAAGTTGACCCTTTCCTCTCCTAGCCATAAGTCCATTGGTAAAAAAGAGAAGAATATGACCCCAAATCATGCCAACAACAACAATGGCAGTATAAGTAAGCCCACATTCCCCACGGTCAATAGTATTGGCACCCACAACGTGCGAAATAGCACCATGGCCCACACTGATAACCAACGCCAAAACAATGCCACCCTCAAGAGTACAAGTGACAATAGTCAGAACTCGACCACCAACAACTCAGGGCATTCACAGTATGGCACGCTAATAAATTTTGATCGGATATACGGTACAAGTCTGCTGGGAACTAACCCACAAAGCAGTACATTCGAAACCCTTACAAGGACACCACTAGTACCTAACAATAGGTGGAATAATAGACCATGGTCTTCACAAGGTCCCAATCATTTTTTATCCCCTGCGTCCCTGTCAGCGTTGAAAAAACAGCTGGTAGGGATGCTAACACTCCTAAACCGCTAGTGCTGGCTCCCCCTTTGCATGAATGTAGGAACAGTCTAGTTCGCCCGCATCCACTAAGCACACTTGGTACATGCACAAGTTTAGGTCAAATAAAGATCCCTACCCCCGTTTCTAGCTTAACTAAAAATAAAAATGCCTTAGCCTATAGCACATCCAGTACTCCAACGCTCAATTCTTCACCGAAAACAGCACACACCAACTCGATAGACATAGGTGAACATGATGATGAAACTCCTCTCAACATAGGGTCGTCATGTCAAACAGTACTACTGGGTGCTGAACCACATTCGGGGCTGATTAACGAACTTAAGTACTTCAAATGCTATTTCAAATCTCATCTTTACCTAATCCTCATAAATGCTAGATCCGTTCTAAATAAACTACCGATGCTCAGAGCACTCACAGTAATATACAAACCCCCTATAATTGTCATCACTGAATCCTGGTGTAACTCGAACATACTGGATGAAGAGATAAGCTTAGATAACTATACACACTTTCGGTGTGACAGGGAAGGTGGTAAGGGAGGGGGTTGTCTTATGTACTTTCTGAATGCACTTACTGTATCACAGCTAGAAAGTAGTACACTTAACATGCCTGAGACTTTATGGGTTAACTTACACTTAAATAACGCAATGGTATTAATTGGATGCACCTACAGAGCACCTGGCACCTTTAGTAATTACGAGACCCAACTTATTAATACTCTAGAACAATTATCCACCCTCCACTACGATCATAAGATCCTATGTGGAGACTTTAACTTACCAGAAATCAACTGGGAAATACCCACAGGTCCAACTAAACTTGATATGTTCTTAGGCACACTGGATATACTTGGCTGGAAGCAGGCTGTCACAACCCCTACAAGAGGTAATAACGTACTAGACTTAATCTTCTGCCACAATATAAGTCCCCTTTCTACCCTAGTAGGTTCTGAGTTTTCAGGGGGTGACCACAAAACAGTGCTGTGTGCACTGTCACTTCCGTCAAGTAGCAATGCAACCCATACCCCTACTTCACAACAAATAACTTACAGGAACTACAGTAAGGCAGACTGGACTCTAGTAAAATCAATGCTAAGATCCTCAGAATGGAGTGAGTACTTCTATACTGATAGCCTCTCGAAAGCTCTAGACATCTTTTACTATAACTCCAACACATGCTTAGATGCTGTCATCCCACTTCAAACATTAAAGTTTTCCCCACATAGAAAGTCATTCATAAAGCCAAAGGATCGTAGGAAACTGAAAAGACTGTCAACAAGTTACTTCAAGCGACACGACTTTAGTACACTAGGGTCAATACTTAGTACTCTTAGCTCCATCTCGCAAGCTCATAACTTGCGTATGAGAAATGAAGAATGCACGGCACTAGCCAGCACCACCAGAGTAGGTGCTCTCACAGAAATACTAAAGAAACGAATGAATCGCCAAAGCCATAAAATTTCTCTCCTTATAAACAAGGGCAAACTATACAGCAAACATGCAGACATGTGTGAACTGTTTAATGAGACGTTTGCAGCTAACTACCTTAAGCCTACAAGTCCACTTCTCGGTTTACAATCTAAAATAGAACTCCCTTCATCTTCAACGCTGAAACAAATCACTACAGTTCATTTCACTTACTCTAATATTAACCAAGCCGTTAATACTCTTAAAAGCTCTAGTAGTGCCGGTTTTGACGGTATACCATCGTACCTTTATAAACACGGTGGTTCCGACATTTCCGTTTTATTACTTAAGATTTTTACAATGTCCCTAGGAAGCCAAACCTATCCAGATAAATGGAAAACGACATTTATAGTACCTAAACACAAATCCGGATCAAAAACTGAAGTCAACAACTATAGGCCAATCAATATTACACCCATAGTATCTAGAATCATTGAACGAATAGTTAAAGGTGATATCCTCAAACATATGCTCAGCTGCAATATTCTAAGTCCCAACCAACATGGATTCCTAAAATCCAGATCATGCATGACATGTCACCTTGACTTCTTTAACTACATAACTAACAGCCGTGACAAACAACAACTAGTACTTGTCATCTACTTCGACATATCCAAAGCCTTTGACCGCGTTGACCATTTACTTCTAATAAATAAGCTGAACTCCTTAGGAATACGTAACCCATTATTAGGATGGATTGAATCATTCCTTAACAATAGGTCCCAAGTAGTTAGACTGGGTTCTGTAAACTCTAAACCTAGTCCAGTCACTTCTGGAGTAGTTCAAGGTAGCGTCTTAGGCCCCCTCCTATTCACTCTATATGTCAACGACATATGCAGCTGTTTCTCACTTGGCAAACCATTCATCTTTGCAGATGATCTTAAAGTAGCTTACACATTCCACTGTTATGAGTTAGGGTACTTTCAGAAAGCTGTTCAGGAAGAACTAGATCGAGTAACCGCATGGTCCTCCACATGGAACCTAAAATTCAACCTTAAAAAATGTGGTTGGATATGCTTCGGTGCACCCTCAATAAATATTAAACTGGTACTTGAATCTATCGACTTGCCTAAACTCCTAAGTGTTGTTGACCTAGGACTCAGGTACTCTAGTGACTTGACATTTTCTGAGCAAGTGGCGACACAGACGCGTAAATCGAGGATGCTCTTAGGATGCATACTCAGGAATTTCCACAGCTTCGAAGCAAAACTATTATTATATAAAACTTGTGTCAGACCACTACTTGAATATTGTCCATTTATTCTCAGCAGCACTCGCGTAAGTGACAAACTTAAAATAGAAAGTGTCCAACGATACTTCACGTCTAAACTACTAGGATTTGACTGCGAAAAGGACTACACATCAAGGTGTATAACTCTAGGTATCGACCAACTCTGGATGAGACGACTGAGCATTAACCTAACATTTTTCTTTAAAATATTGCATAAAATATCATTCTCAGACAGTAAGGAGATACAGTTCTCACCGGAAGGCTCTTACAGTCTTCGTAACCAAACGTGCACAGTATCTAGGAAAAACTGCAAGACAACACTCCGTGCAAGCTTCTTCATAGTCATGTACTCTAATATCTGGAACAGTTTACCCCTAGAAATAAGGACCTGTCACTCTATCATAACCTTCAAACGCCTGCTATATGAACTGCTTCATCCTAATGACTATGCCAATCACACCGCACCACTTATTTCTAAAACGCATGAGCTATTAGAACACTATAACGCCTAGACTCATTATTAAATATTATGACACTAAATAAACTCTAAGACTTCGCAAAAATACATGAAAGAACAACTAGATTATAGGTAATGTTTACTATACAATGATATACATTTATAAACATTTATATATACATAAAATATTAACGTCCTGTTCATGTTTACATACTTTCTCTTTCTGTTATTATATCCTGAGCCTGCACTTCTATATATCTCCTGATCGAGGTCGAACAACCCATCATCTAAACTGAAATGACCATTTAAGTAAATTCAAACTCAAATTCCATGAACGATCCGTTGCAACCACTTGAAAACGCTGGCCAAAATTCTGTACAAGGAGTATTCTTGATCTGATATAAAGAAACAACTGGTTTTCAAACAGTTTTCAATGTATTACTCAACTTACATGTACAGTCTGCCATGCTGACGCAAATGGCGTAAATGGATAGTTCTAGAATTGACCCCATTTGATGCAGTAAAACAATCTAACATTACCTTATCTAATTTTCGTATCAAAGATCAAATCTCTTTCCTATTATAAAACTACGATAAGACTGCTGACAAAAATGGAATAAATACATTACTGACTCAAAATAATACATCAATAAACTTTATCTCACGGATGCTGTTCACAACAAAGTTATATAGGAGAATTGACTTCAAGCTTTATTTTTCCCAGATATTTGTATCACATTCATCTGAAGTCTGGGTTTTTTGTTAATGCGAAGACAATATTTCTATATCTCTTTATGTGTTACACAGACAGACTATTTTGCAGAATGTTCTGACTGACTCTAATGTTAGATTGAACAAACAAACTGTAATTTATATAATAACTTATCCATGCCTGTACAATTGGTATGTTCCTGCATAAACAGGAATAAATATATATATAAACCTTCCTCACGCTAAGAAAATACCCACAAGCAGTAGAAATCCATTAATTAATGCGTCTGAAGCTTATGTATTTACTCCCAACAATGACATTGCAGATCAAATGAGATAAACATTTCACTGATTTCAAAATAACACATCAATGAACTATAATTCGAGGACTCTGCACACAACTAAGTTATGTATGAATATTTACTTCAAGCTTTATTTTTTTCCCAGGCACTTATAATCCATCCACCAAAGACCTGGTTTTTTGTTAATGCGAAGACAATACTCCTGTATTTCCTGTTGTGTTGCACTCACTGACAATCTAGCAGATTTTTCCAACTTTGCACAGAAATGATTGTATATAAGTGAAAAGGCTGTTTTATACTACTGGGACTAACATTTATCAAGTGTATGTATAATCTCCAGCGAACATGTAAAGCATATCTTGCTACTGCCTGTAAATTGTGATTGAATTATATGGTCCTATTTCTTTAACAATTTGATGATGCCTGTAAACTGGCGTCCCTCATGTACTGTACTATGAGAATAAATTTATTTATTTATTTGTAACACATGGTTTAGAAGAATTCAGCCAAACAAAATTACAGTAATGGAGCAGTAAAATCAGATCCGTTAATATTTAAGATCCACCGCGTCGTTAACATGATTAGTTAGACAGTCACCTGTAGGGCTGGAATTGGCGTAGACGTAGATGACATTTATGCACAGCATTAGGAAGTCACAAATGCAGGTTTTAATCCCGGTCATATTCGGGTTATTTTTTACTCAACCTTCAGACGGGACTCTTACCACACTGAAATGCCCACAATACAGTGTTGTTAGGGATATATGCCATAATATTTGATTAATTTGGCCTTCAGCAGCTGGTATTAAATGGAGTTGAATGACTTAAAAGGTATGACCGATGAGGCTGCAGAGTATTTTAGGAAATAGAGATGTGTTTGCACGAAGGGTAGTTCACGTAGATTTGGTGCAGCTTTCATGGAGAGTATATTGGGCTGTGCATTCCGCCTCAGGTTTATATGAAAAGATTATGGATATTTTTAGATGAGGCTTCTTAAACAAATAATAATTTACATTTCTTATAAATTGTTGTTTACAAGAAATGCATGTCATTTTTACAGGCACCATCAGTAATGTTATAAATTACAATCCTGAAGTATCATAAATCAATACTTTTTCAAAAGTTTAAATAGTTCGATTAATGTAAAGGCAATCAGAACATGTCCGTATAAATTTTAAATTGTAAACCCTTTACTAAGGTCAACACCGAAGTTGAGCGACAACCCAAACTTCATTCCATTTGCTGATGATAGTTATGGTCAACCAGTGAACAGAGTATATTTGGGTCAGTGCTAGGCCGCTACTTGATTAAAAGCTATTTTAGGAAGAGGAGAATGTCCTGTGAGAATGCAAAGTGGCGTAAAATACAGTCACAGATAATACATCATTGAAAGTACATTTACAAGATATATACAAGAAGGAGCTGGCGACTCCTTGGAATGATAATTTACACTTGTAATGTTTAATAATAATAATAGTATATTCTCATTTTTCTTTACATGAGGGACGTCAGTTTACAGGCATCATCAATTCGATAAATTACACATACGATTAGTAAGTATAGTTAGTAATGATAATATAATAAGGTACATATTTAATCATCCAAATATAGGACACACAAGTTGTATAGGAATGGATAAGAATTAATTAAGTTACATATTTAAATTACATGATTTACGGTTAAATAACATGGTTGTTGTCATTTTATCTTTAGTTTGTGGGGAAAAATCAGATAACTGGTGATTCAATGGAACACACCAAAAAAATATAGAGATATTGACTTCGCATTAACAAAAAAACCCAAGTATGCGTTGGATGGATTACATATACTTGGGAAAATAAATAAAGCTTGAAGTCAATTCCCTCATATAACAATAAAATGCGTCTTACAATAATATATTCCCACTTTGTGCACTTGAGGGACTCCAGTTGACAGGCATCATCGATATCATAATAATGCACACATGAAGTAAAAATGTTTAAAAATTTTCACTAAGACAAAATATATATACAAGGGAAGATAATGAAATATTGACTGTAAGTACACTCTGCATAAGTTAAAACAGTTTATATGGCATAATCCTAGGCACAATTATTGTTTGAATTTGTTGAACATGAGCGAAACAACTGAGTGTTGCGTTACATTCGGTCGATATGGTGGGCTAGTCACAAAAGTATAAAAATGACTTATAAAACGTTACTCAGTTTACCGTAAATGATGTTTTAAGCAATATAAACTGCAAAAGGCTCACCACAGCAGTTAGTATCCAGTTAAACATGCAGAGAAGTAATTATAATTCAGCAACCAGTGAATTTTTTATTCTTTTCGGTCTGGAACCTGAGTAACTGCGAACCAATCCATACAAAAATGTCGGAAGAGGCATGCAGGAGCAGAGTTTCGCCATCGAATGAGTCGTTGGGATCTGAGATGCAGCTATCAGCATGTTTTCGTCATTTCATAGATATCCAGATTTATTGACGCTGTATAG
Organism: Trichobilharzia szidati; assembly: GCA_944472155.2. Classification (NCBI taxonomy): domain Eukaryota; kingdom Metazoa; phylum Platyhelminthes; class Trematoda; order Strigeidida; family Schistosomatidae; genus Trichobilharzia; species Trichobilharzia szidati. The sequence continues at coordinate 7,432,208 of OX235274.1, read as the reverse complement.
GTAGTGATTTGGATTTGTCATCATGATCGACATATGGACGAATATTCAAAACCGGAATACAACTTGTTTGCACTTCGGATTCAGTTAATTACATCGCGTGTTGGGTTTGATTGGGTGAGGATATGTCCTATAACGTGTTAATTTTTCCGCGCCTCAGGTTTTCTCGTCTTTCATTGGCTGGAACAGTGGTGGCTAATTTGATATTTAATTTGTCCTTGTTAGGTGATGTCGTTGCAGGTTTGTGTGCTTGAGGTATGCGTTGTTTGCAAGCATATTTGATGAAAATAAATGTAAAATTTGAGTATTCTAACGTTTTCTTTTACTTATTTGTGCATGTACAAGGCTTGGCTTATCATACACTCGGTTTGTTGGCCTATCGGTTGCTGGCGATGTCAAGGAACCCGTGAGTTCTTTGGCTTTTCTCGATTTTAGGTTATACGTGTAGCATTTTATCGGTGGATATTGCTCAGTGATGTATTTCAATGTTGCTTTTTCTACGGAATTATATTGAAACAGTTGTGAGACAGATGGATACTAATTGACAAAGCCTTTTTAGTTTATTGCAGGTAGCCAATGCGAGTGAGAGCATTATTTATCCTATAATATTGTGTGCATAGTTCTATTTTTGTTTACTCTTCCATCTTTTGTAGTTAATAATGTGCTGCATAAGTGTCAACGATGGACATGGTCTCGCAACTCGTGCGCATCTGAAAGCGGGAGAAGTAATCGCACAAATGGACCATTTTCTTAATATGTAAACAAACTAATGTTGTATTATAATAAATATGAACTTTTCATGTAAATCTTGTTGTCTTTCAATTCATGTATTCGCTTTGTGAGCTGGGCATGCTAGACCGGTGCTCCCTAGGACTTGAACTCGTTGCTATACTTAAGTGTAATTCTGTAGGAACACTATCGACCGATATGCGTGGTGAATTATAAGTAGTTTAGTGGCCCTTAAGTCTCTGTCTACAGCTACGTGAAAACGTCTCATAGTCATACGCAAGTCTGTAGGGAACAATGACAACAATAGGTAGAACTTAGGCACTGCATTGCAGTTCCAGTTCGTATACGGTTAGGTGTATTCCAAATCAGTGTATTACTAATATTTAAATTAAAGCGTTATGGCAGTCCCTGTGATAACGGGTGTTAACGTATACTGTAAAATTAAGTCTACACATAACGAATAAATAAGAAGGTTGAGCTGTAGCAGTCGTAGTAACATTCCGCTTACGTTTAATTATGCAGTCAAATAAATCATCAAGTATCATTGATAAGTCTGACATCTGCATCTTTTCATGCAAAAAAACTTAGTTTCACTCAAATAGAATAAGAAAAGTATTGTAAGCAGGATGTTAAATCTATTTCGTGAAAAAAATAAGCAAATGTCTTTACACAATTGTTTTTCGTAATCATTTCGCCCATGTTGAATTGCTGTGACCAAGTTGACTGACATTACCGGATATCTGTAAATAAGTGAACAAAGTGTATGTTTTTAAATCGCTGAAGTAAGGAAGAAGTAATGTTAAAGTTAAACGCTTTAAATTTCCATACCTTTGCTGAAAAAGGTTCATTTTCCTTTTTCATTCTTTGGTGATGACAGCATTCTTCTGTATTTTTTAATGTCACACAGAGATTGTTCGTCTAATACAGTATAGCAGCAAGCAAATAATAAGTGTTAACTAGTAAACCATTCACAATGAACACTTTACAGAAAACTTCATCACATCTTCATTTTAGCCAACTTTTCCTTCACGCACAGAAGCATGCAGTCACTACATACACTCAAGCTTTGTAACCTGAACATCACTAAATCCCTATAGATAACTTCTTTCATAATAAATGATTTAAACATATGAGCCATAAGTGCATCTTCCATATCCTTCATAGCCAGAAGTAATTCATTAAAGATCTCAGAATATCTTAGTGATCTGAACACGAACGATTGTTAAGACTGGGATAACTTATGTAACAGGTGCAGTAGTTGTAGGACACACCTGCTAGCTACTAATCGACAGAAAATTGATACTAATTTTAAGTAGTCTGACATTTCAGGAGGACCATCTGCACTATTCTTCGTAACCCCATGCACACCGATATACACATAATCTGATGCCATTTTTGACAATGAACAATTAAAGCCTTCTGACATTCCAAGTGCAAATGTCAATTAAACTAGTATCATGTCTTCGCCTAAGCAATTTTAAATGGGAACTTCATCAAAGTAGATATAATCACCAGGAAATGCAGCAGCCTGTCTCATTCATTGCATGATCTCTTCCATGTGCTATGGAATATTTCAGTCATCACAGATGATAAAAGAAGTGTCTGACATCCTCAAAACACACATCAAACTTATGTCTGTAGGCTATTTCTCTTTCAAATGCACGATTCTCATAGAATAACTGGGATGACAACAGCCATTGCCTGCAGTCAATTTACAACCTTAAGATCTGAAACAACTCACAAAAAACAATGCCTAAATGCTCTAAAACCCTAATAATGGACTTTTTATGCGATATTTCTTCAAAATGATGAGTTTTTTATTAGTAATTCGTCTAGGCTGTCATGACAACTTTACGCATTACTACGAACACAATACACAAAAATATTGCATTTTTCGGCTACAGAAGCCTAAAACTAGTCAAATAGAATCTAGTTTCACAATACTGAGCGGTTAGAACGTCTCTATAGGCGTGAACGCGATAACCCATGCAATGCGCGAAAACATTTTATCATAGAACATAGCCTCACTCGTTTGATTACTCTGCGATTTTGATATATTCCGCGGTGTCGCCGTGATTATGGGAAGTGTGCATATGCTTTAAATGCATTACTTTGTTGGCTGCAATCTCCACTGAGTGCATACAACGGGAACTGTGGATTTATGTATTTGCTCATAAATATGGATAAAATATCGCCGCATTCCTTTTGGAAAGGAGACCAGTTGGTGGATTATAAATAATGTCCAAGTAACTTATATCCTTCCATGTGATGTTGTGGTAAGTCTCGACCTTGTTTTCTCATATTTCATTCGTATGTTGATTATGGTTCAGGCTTTGTGTCAGGTAGACATAATTCGATCGACTCTTATTTGTATGGGTGTTATTTTCATGACTGCTGTTTTTTTTGTCTGAAATTATAGATAAAGGCAAAAGAAACAACAGGTGTAGTCTCTAAGTTCATACATTAAATGGGCCTATAATTTCTGAAGCTCTTACATGGGAATTAGCACTGGTATCTCTTACAAACCCACTTAGTGTGTCATTAAGAGCTTTTTCAAAGGACACCAGTGAGCTTGCTAGTCGCATTTCCTCAGGTAGTTTGTTCCATATTTGGGCATACCTAATCATGAAGAATTTTTGCCTGGTGGCTGTTTTACATTGTTCTATAGCCACCGTACCTTGAGTGTGTCTAAGGTTATATCCAGTGTCTTCTGAAAACCGAGTACAATTAGTAGGGGTATATACTATGTGGTTAAGTAGTTTATAGAAGAGTACCAGATTTCGTCGCAGTCGTCTTAACCATAATGTTTCTAGTCCTAGAATTTCACATCTGGTAGAGTAGTTTGTGCCGTTTTCGGTTCCGATTACTTTCAGCGTGAAGTACCTCTGTACTCCTTCTACTTTTAGTTTATCTTCTATGCGTATACTACTAAATATGAATGAACAATAGTCTAGGAGTGGGCGCACACAAACCTTGTACAGTAGTATTCTGGATTCACTTCTGTAGAAGTTCCTGAGTAGGAAACCAATAAGCCTGCGTGATTTCGATACTTGTTTCGAGATATGTTCAGAAAATGATAGATTGTGTGAATATGTCAGTCCTAGGTCTAGCACAGATTTGAGTCTAGGGATTTTGTGGCCCTGAATTGCTAGGTCGAGTTCTAGGTTAGGACAGCCAATGCAGAGCCAGCCACACTTTTCGACACTAAACTCAAGTCTCCAGGTGTCACACCATATATCCATTTTTGTTAATTCTTCATGTATGGAGTTCATAGTTGTACCGATATCTGTGTTTGTGCAGGTATATGTCACCTTTAAGTCATCTGCATACAGTATTGGCTTGCCTATACTAAAGCACTCACATATACTGTTTATGTATATAATGAAAAGAAGGGGTCCCAATACACTCCCCTGGATGACACCACTGCTAATCGGCCTAGGCCTGGAGGTCATCGAGCCAATTTTTGTTGTCTGATTTCTGTCACTGAGAAATGATTTTATCCAGTTGTGGAGGGGTTTGCGTATCCTTAGTGAGCATAGCCTGCTGACTAACAGACTATGTGGGACTCTGTCGAAGGCTTTCCTGATATCGAAATAGAGGATAATTATTAGTTCTCTCCTATCTCTTCTATAGGTGACCTCGTTGAAAAAGTCTATATGGCAAGTGATGCAAGATCTTTTTTTGAGGAATCCGTGTTGTGACTGGTTGATGAGCTTGTGTTTTAGAAAGTAGTCTGACATTTGGTCGTTGATTACTTTCTCCATGATCCGTGATATGACAGGTGTTATATTGATAGGCCTATAATTACATGCACTAGTTTTGGCCCCTCCTTTATGCTTAGGTAGTATATACGTGTTTTTCCAAGTTTCAGGGTAGGTCCCAGTCACTAGTGAGAGGGTGAATATTCTAAGTAATAGTACTATCATATCCGAGCCACCGTTTTTATAAATGACAGATGGTATATCATCGATCCCACAACTACCGTTAGCTTTTAGTGTCTTTACCGCTGATGCTATATTTTGCATATTAAAGTTGATTTCACCTAACTCGTAGTTATTTTTGCAGGTTATATCGAGGATTGGAGACGGATGCGCTTTGGTGTTATTGGAGAACCATTGGTTTAGGAGTTCACAAATAATCTGGGGATCATCATAAATTATACCTTCATGCTCCAAGTGGCAAACATTATTTTCCTTACCCTTGTTTAGTCGTTTTTGCAAGATATTGCGGAGTTCCTGAGTTTTAGAGGTGCCCCCTAGGGCTTTATTTTCCTTGAGTTGTGCCTTCATTTTATGTCTCTGCTCAAGATTTTTAAATGTTTCATGTATCTGGTGTAATGCACTAAATTCTTTATATAAATAAAATTTCCTTTTCAATTTCCTTAGTTTTAATCGCGTTTTGCGGTCTATGAAAAGAGTTGGTGTCCTTAAGGCAGACTTTAAGGGTGCGATTGTATCTCTTACCGAACTGACCGTCTTGTAGAAGGTATCAGGTGTTACTTCTAAGTTATCATTGGTAAATTATTCATCCCAGTCAGAGCTTCTCAAGAGCGTTGGTAGGAATTCCCAGTCGGCATTTCTATAGTCCCTATATTGATAGTGAACCGGGGAATTTTTAGGTGTGTGTTTAGTTATTAGTTGAAGAGGTAGGGTGCAGTACAGTATGTTGTGATCACTGTTGTCGAGTTTATCCCCCACCTCTATCGAGATCGGCTTTATTTTGTGGCAGAGGACTAAGTCGAGAATATTGTTATGTCGTGTTGGGAGGCGTACACACTGCTTCCATCCTCCTACATCTATAGCTTCTAGGAGCTCGTCATAGATTCTAGGTCCAGTGCAGGTATCCCAGTTCACTCCGGGGAGGTTAAAATCGCCACAAATTATTTTGTAGTCGAATTCCAGGGTAGGTACATGCTCTAGTATTTCTGCGATAACCGTATCAGTCGTTTTAGGGCTGCTGGGGGCTCTGTATATACATCCCACTAGAATTTTATTTTCATTTGTGTTGATACTTATCCACTTAGATTCTGGGAGTTTGTCGATAGTTAGGTTTGTAAAAGAATTGGGGTCAGTAGATTTAGAAGCATATATTAGACACCCGCCTCCTCTTTTTTTTCATTTACAGCTTGATTCCACACCGTATTTTCAGTACACGTATGGAATTTTCAGCATGGATATCGGTTAGCCCAAATTCAGGCCTACCATAGATATCGGGTGTGCGCCGGCAGGGGATCGAACCCCGGACCATGTGCATGGTCGGCGAGAGTCCTAACCACTGTGTCCACTCTATCATTCCTGTGGATGTCATAGTTATCAATTATCAGCTTTGTGTCAGGTATATCATTAGTTAGCCAAGTTTCAGTTACTAGGATCAGTGTTGGTCGTCTCATGTATACCAAGCTGCGGAGGGAAGTTATTTTGTTAAGGAGAGATCGAGCATTTAGGAGCATAATTTTTAGAAAACCAGTTTTGTTGGGAGGGTAATTAGTGGGTTTTCTTGTTACTGTCCCTAACTCCTGGTTGCCTATGTTATGTTCCGAGGGATTCTCAGATGAGATATTGTCAGTGTGTCTACTATTCCCTGAACAAATTGTGCTGCAAGAGGGGCTATTGTTTGCTGCAACCGAAAATAATCCTGTTGCATATATTGGTTTCTGGCCTCATTACGTGGGTATCTGGAATCATTCCTTGACATTAGATAATCTGTTTCACTATTCAGATTGTTATTTACAGGGCCGAAATAACCTATTTCTAGGTTGTTTTGAGGGTAGTGCGTGCCAAGTCTTTCGCAGTTGTACATTTGTGGACTCATTTCGTGCATGTACATAGAAGGACCGTGATTCAATCTATACCCGTTATGCTGATGGGGCTTTACGTAGCTACTACGAGGGTTCGAGTATGCATTTCCATCCATATGGTACCTAGTGGTGTCCCGTCTAGTAGCCCATGTGTTTTGATTATTTATTCTGGGTCCCGTTCTCAGGTTATATGAGCCCATAGGCATATTACAACCTCGGCTATTACGGAAATCGTGGGTCTGACCCTGTTGTTTAATCAGCTCGGCTCCTCTTGCGTGTCTGCTAGAGTGTGATTTTGTGTGTATAGAGCTATTTTTGCTGTTAGTTTTGACCTCGTATAGTCCGTCATCCACAGTTTGTCTACCACCCTTAGTTCGACGAAGAGCACTTCCACCCCCGTGTTCCGTCTCCTTTATGGGACCTGCCGTAATGCGTGCACAGCTCATTTTTAGGCTTACATGCTGCTTGTTGGGCTTGTCACAAGGGAGATATGTGGACGCCTGTGGAGAGACCTTGGTTTTAGCTGACTTCTTTTCAGCTTTTACAGGGAGATTACCTTGCTTGGCCCTGGGTGCAGTGTTATCTGCCGATATTTGTAGCTTATCTGTCACAGAAGCATCTATGTCTACCTCTTGTGCGGGGTCGGTAGCTTTCCTAGGAGTGTTCTCAAGAACTTTGAGACTCATTCCAGTGTTACTGCCCTTTTTGGGTTTCCCTTCACCTTCGCGTGTCGCTTGTTCACCTAGTACAACGCAAGTGTCACTTTGTGCTTCAGTGTCCTTCGATACTTCGGCACTGATGCTATTCATGATTTGTGGTATAATCGTCTTCGTATCTAAGGTATTTTTAGCTACTTGTCGTTGGTTGGGGGTTTTGTCCGAGACTATTTTAACATTTTTGAATTTCGTGGTGGAGGCCAAAGTATCCCCAGATTTCCTAAATTGTTCGGCTATTATACAGCTGTCAAACCTGAAAAGTATGGGACATCTGCGGTTTAACTCTTTTTTATTTAGTCTGATACACTGACAGGGTGTACTTAAGAGGTTTGCAGCCCTTAACAAGGAGTGCTGAACCGACTTTATGGGCTCATTGTCAGGTATGTTGTACACTATGGCGTTCTGTTTGGAAGCAAGTCTCTTAACAACTTCGCTCGATAGATAGTCCATAGCGTTCTCTAGCTCCTGCTAATGACGTTTTCGATGAAAATATAGCTTTGCCCAAACGTTGGCGTTGTTGTGTCTTTAATCAAAGCAATCAGGATATAAGCAAGCAACAAATATGAACAAAGAGTAAGTTGTAGCTTTACTGAAGCCCTAGGTAGTTGAGATAAGATAGGGTATGATAGTGCGTAAATAAAAAGACTATCGTGAGGTAGGTAAGTGGTATTTCAGCGAGAAGTGAATTTAAAGATCTGGAAGATTAGAACTCGTAGGATAGGCTGACCCGTAAGATCTCTCACGAAATTGTGTAGGGCCCACGGGGTAGCATCTTCACACCAAGCCGTACAGGCTTGTGGATGGTAGGAGCAAAAGCACTTTTTAATAATTCAGACCTGTTCAACCCTTATTATTATTTTTTGAGGCTCGGGCTGTCAAAAAATGCATGCTGCTGTCCTACAGATTGGAGCGATTCACAATTGTGACCACTACCATATCTGCTGATCAGCATGAGCCACCCTCCCTCCTTTTTGATGTCAAGCTCTACGATTTTTTCGCAATAACTTTAGTTGCAGCATTGCATTGCTTTGAGTCCATCCCAGTCACACAGTATGCTGCACATTAATAGCGGTAGCAGTGCCTATTAGAGCATCTAATTTGGTGCTGGTACAAGCCCTAGTCAGCATGTTTGTACAATCTCATAGGTGTCTGGTCAGCTTCATCTCTGGGTATTGTTCCAGGAAAGGTGCTAAGATGAAACACGAATATTTTATGGTAACTACCTGTAAATTCATCTCTTATACGTACTGTGGATGGCGTTGTGTTGTTCGTTTCAATAAGGTCTATGATATTCGCGGATCTAGCGGGTGAATTTATGTGTTGTATCCACCCTCATGTTACGATGGCATTCAGGAGATTATCATACATCTGGAGTCCTCGGAGTGGAGGCCACGATACTTCTGGCATATTGAAATCACATCCGATAATTTTATAACTGAAAGGAAGATCGATTGTAGCAATAAAAATATCGCTGATTACATTATCATACTCCCTGATGGATGAAGGGGGCCGGTACACACAATCCACAAGTATAGGTTTACTTCTGACAACTTTAATGTCGACCCACATCGAGTCATTGAGTAGTGACAGAATCGGGTTGCTGAATAGGGTTGCACACATGGACTGTTCACAGTAAATTAGTGTTCCGCCCTCACGGCCAATCTGTCTGTCCTCACGAAAAAGGTTGTAGCTATCAATTCTTAGGCTGTCACTGGGGATTTCACTTGTGCACCAGGCTTCAGTGATCATAATCAATGACGTTCTGTACAAAGAAACTAATGTACTTGATGTTAGGTGTTTGTTTAGAACTGATCTAGTATTTATTAGGATAATAGATAAACACTGGCCATGTGGTTTCAGTGAGCGGACATCCTGATAAAATGTTCCTTGAATGTCCTCTGTATACATGTTTTTAGACTCACTAACAACTATCTTTGGATCACAGGATGATTTGAGACAGGATTTTGTGAGGTGACAGTCAGGGATGGTCTGTCGTTTGGATAGGGTATGCAATGGCAGATACATGTGTGATAGTTAGAGATATTAGTTTCCGCGATTGTGCCGACACTGTGTCAGCTGCCCTCTGCGAAATATCCCTTGTCCTGGCTATAGGCTGTTCACTATACCAGAAAGGAATTGGTCCAATATCATGTGTGCTATATGCATGATCCCAACATGATCTAAACAATCATTGTTGTTTTCTAATATTAGAATCTCAGCCCATGATCAAAGTGCATGTTGCCGTTTTACACACCGGAGCGATTCGCATTTGTGACCTCAGCCATATCTGCTAATCAGTATGCGCCATCCTCCAAAACTTTTTTATGTCAACCTCTGAGATATTTTTGCAATAAATGTAGCTGAATCATCGCATTATTTTGAGCCCATCCTAATGATACAGCACACTGCACCATAATAATTTCATGACAAGGGAGTAGTGGAACACTTGGTGATAACGTTAGGCTGAATGACATTATGGAAGACGGCCGGTCGACAGAACACATTATACCAAATTTTCGTGGCCGTTTTTCATATGATATCGTTAGACACTGAAAAGCACCCCATCAAATTATTTTACACATTATATGTATTATGATAACTATTTGCACGTGTGTGTGTAAATACATATAAAAATTTAAAGTTGTGGTCGCTAATGCAACTGTTTTTAGAGACGATCACACTATTATTGAAGATTTTGAAGGAAGAGCAACTCAGTAAATTTGTTGAACATAAGCCGCATAAGTAGTAGAATCAAAATAGATACAACTGAATTAGCCAGAGACTGAAGTGTCTTCAGTTTATATCCTACCAACAGTTGTGAGCTTTTAGACGACCTACAATGGACATGTTGGTGTCTCTCTGGGCTTCGATTGAACCCGTTGGGGTTTTCACGAGATCTTATTTCAGAAGGTAGTCGGCTACAAGGAGTGCGATATTTAACAGTGCAAAAGTTTGCCCTAATAGTTTGTTTGTGCTTGTTAACCATTTTATGCCTGGTCACTCAAAGATAAATTCTTTTATAATCGCTTGTATCCTTACTTGTGTATATTTAGTGGGTGGATTTTGTATGGATGCTAAGAATGCGACGGTGGTACGTCGGTTATGGCGATCATCGACGATGCACAAGTTCCGAGGTTCGATCCTCGGCCGACGCACACATGATATCAATGGTCGGCCTGCTAAATTCGGGCTACTGATATCACATACTAAGAATTCCGCAGTTACACCAAATACTGCGTGGAATCAAGCCAGAACTTTTAACATGAGGCCAAGTGTTTGCCTTCAACAGTCTAACGACACCCCACTCGACTTACGGACAACACTTTACGCCACTGACAATGTAAGGAAGTCTTTCTTAAGTAGTACAGGAAATTTTAACGGGTAGTAGTAAAGGAGAATGGGTAGAACACAGGAGTTAACAAACCGTGAAAGTAGGAACTCAATGATGACAGATTTTCTTTACTTCCTTACGCAAGAGGTTAGACGAGGTATCTTTCTGGGAATTAACATGATGCTAAAAGACCAGTAGTGATTAGACAGGAGATACAATGCTAGGTGTTTAGTAATCGACTTAGTTTAAAATTCGGTGACTTCTATGGTACAAGAATCTTTTGAACGCACCAGTCCATTTAAACGTCTGTTTCTGAAATGGAAATTAACAGTCTGACATTTACATGGCGTTGGCCTCCGTGAATGACACTGTATTATTACCTATTTTGCTACCACACCAGACAACTGAGGGGCACAATGATCAACTTCATTCCTAACAGCAGTGTTATCCCGACACGCCGCTTACGGCAAGCCTCATATAATCAATCTCCACACCACTTCACTCAAAATCAAATAGTGCTTTGGCGCCAATTGGCAGAGCGAACTAAACAGAGATTCACCGAAGGTCCAAGTTAAAGGGTAGCTATCCAGAACGCACCAACGGCCTTGAAACGCTAATGGAGAGCAAGTTAGTGAAATAAAGTGGAGGACATTATATTTGTGGGATACAGTCAAAAAGTGTGAGGATATCGAACGAGATGTCTGATAACTTTAGGACAAATGGCAACAGTAAAAAATAGCCATCATAGTCAAGTGATCTTCAACCAACCAATCAGATCGCTCAGAATTACAAATGGATGCTCCTCATAGTCTTCTTTGCCAATCTAACTCTGTTTCACGGTTGAGTTAGGGTTAGGTTATGATTAGGGTTAGAGTGAATCACCCAAAGATGATTATAAAAAGCATCCATTTGTAATGCTGGGCAATCTGATTACATGATTCAAGGTTATTTGATCGTGGCGTCTCTTGTTTACGGTTGCCGGATTAATTCAGGTGAAGAGTAGGGTTATGTTTGAAGTGGGAATAGGTTAGGGGTGTAGGCATATATTAAGTTTCAGGGATATTGTTAACTAAGGAAACATTAAGAATAGGGTTGAGTAAGCGGGGTGAATCAGCCTTTTGAGATTGATAGGTCATCTCAGGGTCATTGGCTCTTTCGCGCTCCTCATTCTCCTTTATTCAGCTCTGCTAATGGGAGATCAGGAGACTTTGCTTCGAAACCAAGAGGCTGGCTCAAAGAATTCAGTTTGGCATACACTAGCTCATAGAATGTATATTGGATATTGGATAATATTGTGGGCGTTTCAATTCAAGGTCATTTTTCGAGTTACGATTTAGATGAGTGGCCTTAGTGGTGATTTCAAACCTGACGATGTACACTCTCCTAATGACTGGGAGCATGTTAACCTGGGATCTGAAGAGAGGAATAAAAAGTTTCTGAGATTGATGGGTGGGAAGCCCGACCGTACACACAAGGGGAAAATTGTGATAGGGGAAGATGTAGAAAGTGTCCACAAAGGTACCAAGGATCCATCTGTAATAAACTTGGAGCTGGAGAGTCAGTTCCGTAAAAGTCTGGAGAAATCTACTACGTTCAACCGTCACGCTGGTCTAGGCTGCCAACAAGGTGCGTTGCAGAATTTCTGTTTATTTCCTCTCACTTTGGTTGTCCTAAAATTTTAGAGACTTTTAATACATGTATGTTATAACTAAAAAGCCCGACACTTTAGATCACATAATGTCTGATGACTTTGCAGAATCTACACTCCCTACTAGTGTCTTATATTGTCATGTAACAGTAACGTGGACTGTGTGTGTGTGTGCCAATTGTATGACATGTTCTATTCTCCTGTTAGGTTAGTCTGTCCGAAAACATAAACAGATAAGAACAGAGAATGATCTTGTTGTTTTATGACTCTCATTGTGTACTGGGAAAGTAGCATCTGCTTGCCGATTTGACCGTTGGGTAATCTCAGTGCCTGTCAGTCATATGGTGATTATGAGTCTGCTTTATTGTTTCGCATGTTAAAAATATGCAGCATTTGAGTTGTACTTCATCCCGTTTTAATTTCAGGTAGATTTAAACTAACGTAATATTGGAAAAAGAGTATTTAAACCAGTCGGCATTTTTTTTTTTTAATAATAATAATTTGCTTTATTCCAGAAACAGTACAGTGGTACAGTGTGGAATTTTCAGCACATATCTACAATATTTGCATCTAATTTTACAGACATTTAAAATAAGTATTAAACAAACAAAAAAAAAGTAAATCTGAAGACACCAACAGCAAAAAAAAAAAACCAAAAAAAGAAAAAACAGGATAAACACAAAATAATTATGAATGCGAAAAAGTACCAAAGTCTGCCAAGGTCTAATGCAGTGTTTGTGGTGGTAGTGTGAGTAATCCTGAATAATACAAAATTTTTTTTTTGAGGTGGTGACTATGGCATTCACAAACAATGATTGTCAGTTTAATATTGCCGAAAAGTATAGAAAATAAGAAAAGCAACCACAAAACTAATAATTACATGATGCAAGTATTGGTTTTGTAGGGATTTGGTTTGATTGCATGGAGGGTTTCATCATGAGCTGACATCAGTTAGAGAACCACTGGAAAACCAGCTGGGAGTACTGGACAGCTGTTTCGTCCTAGTTTGGGACTCTTCAGCAGTACGCGCCCAACGGGATTCGAACCCAGGACCTTCTGGTTACGAGGCGAGCTCGTAGACCATTGAGCCACTGGGACCCGATCCAATGGTCCTTGAATTCTAACTTCTGCGAAATGGTCGCGCTATGTTGTGAATTGGCAGAAGTTAGAATTCAAGGACCATTGGATCGGGTCCCAGTGGCTCAATGGTCTACGAGCTCGCCTCGTAACCAGAAGGTCCTGGGTTCGAATCCCGTTGGGCGCGTACTGCTGAAGAGTCCCAAACTAGGACGAAACAGCTGTCCAGTACTCCCAGCTGGTTTTCCAGTGGTTCTCTAACTGATGTCAGCTCATGATGAAACCCTCCATGCAATCAAACCAAATCCCTACAAAACCAATACTTGCAAATTAATCTGATGCTCACTAGTGACTGGCCCTATTCAGGCAGTTAACCTGGGGTTCTAGTGGGAAGCCGTGACCAGTAGGGTACAGCAGGTCGAAGATGAGGACAGTTACTCACGAAGAAGACATTGCGAAATGGTCGCGCTATGTCGTGAATTGGCAGAAGTTAGAATTCAAGGACCATTGGATCGGGTCCCAGTGGCTCAATGGTCTACGAGCTCGCCTCGTAACCAGAAGGTCCTGGGTTCGAATCCCGTTGGGCGCGTACTGCTGAAGAGTCCCAAACTAGGACGAAACAGCTGTCCAGTACTCCCAGCTGGTTTTCCAGTGGTTCTCTAACTGATGTCAGCTCATGATGAAACCCTCCATGCGATTACATGATGGTTAATGACACGACAATTTTGTAATACTCATAGTGCTAATATAGTCGGAACCAGTGATACACAATCGAAGGAATATAGTAAAGTACAAAAAAGGAAGCCAATGTTAATATTTCAGGTAGCTAAGTAGTTTGTAGTTTTGTACATGTTAGGTGCCTTTCTGTGATGTTCTTCCCCAGTGAGAGGTTTCCTCAATCAGTATTTGATAAATGGGCTTATGGAGTGAGAAATTTTAGTCTAAATAGTTAGTCATGGAGTCTGTAGTTATTTTTCACACTTCATAGAAGATGCGTTTGGTTACTACTCTATAACTGAAGGTGGCACTTATTGACTTAGACGATTGACTTCACTGAGTATGTCAAAGGCCGGAAATGTACTTGATTGAGGGGGAAGGGTGGAGTAATCGATAAAATTATAAAGTTGCACCAATTAAAATGGGTAGAACATGTGCCAAGTCGGCACCTTCTTCGATGGACTCTGTTAGCTGACATAGGATTAAGTTGGAAAAGGGTTATTGGTGGTCAGAACAAAACCCGCAATCAATCCGTGAAACCTTTAATAGTTGGTACGAGCCATTTAGAAAGAAGTAGACTGCTTGGTTGGAGTCCCTAAGGTGCTAAGAACATACGGCTAGAGAGTTTTGGTGATATGGCTCAAAACTGTCCTAATCGGCGCAGAAGTATCCATTCTTTGTAATTTCAAAGATCCACTAAATCCTCATGTTACCCACCTTACTATTCTTTCTCCCGTAAAATTTTGCCCACTGTAGTTCTTATGAATTTATTTCTTCTACATTTGTGTACTAGGTGGATTATGCCAACTTACAGTGTTGTATTTTTGTTCAGAGTTCTACTTTGAAAGTCAGTCAAATCACTAGCGAGTGACTCATGAAACTGGGTAATATTGGGAATCACTGGATGTTGTGAGCTATAACCTTCTACACAATAAGTATACTTCGTCATAGCTTCATTATTTGCGGACGATATTAGGATATGGAAAACTAAATATTAACGATGATAGGTTGGTACTACAAAACGATCTAGATAAACTAGATGAATGGACTAACCTCTGGAGTCTGGAAATTAATTCCAAAACAGGTGCGGTAATGCACCTAGGTCAGAGGTCTTACACGTCGTACTTCCTGGGGAACACAGAACTGCCAGGTGTTAAGGGACAAAAAAGCTTAGGAATTATTGTAAGCCGTGACTTAAAAACAACATGAAATTGTAGTCGAGCCGCAGCTAAGGCTTTTCGAATGCTATGGGCACTTCGAATGGCTTTCAAACGATTAGACGAGTGTATGTTCCAAGTACTCTATGCAACATATGTCAAACCTCATCTAGAATACTGCATGCAATCGGTGATTCCATGCTTCCAATAGGGGGCACAAATCCTGGAAAAAGTACAGAGAGTAGGAACCAAATTAGTTACTGGTATCTCACAGCTTCCTTATGATGAGAGGATGGAGCATTTAAATCTCTTCCTATTATCATACCGAAGGAGGAGAGGCGACTTAATTTTGGCTTACCGCATATTCAAGGGTGATTTGGGGATTGACATTTCAAACCTTTTCTAGGATACATTTACGAGATCACCAGAAGTATGTGCTCAAACGGAGGTCGAATAAAATACGTTTGGAGTTTAGATTCTCTCACAGAGTGGTCAACAACTGGAACTCCTTACCTGATTCAGTAGTAATAGCTCCATCGGTGTACGCTTTCAAAGAGAAATTAGATCTCTGCAAAGGTATATAGCGCAAGGATTAACATAGGGACCAAGAGCTTTCTATCCTTGTAATCTGAATCTGAATCCTGAAAATAGCTGAACAGCATTTATATGATTCCAAAAGTTATGGATACATTTATTCTACAAGTAAAGTTGAATGAAGAAGTTAAATCAGTCTATGAAATGGTGAATTTTCAATAGGGTGTACTACCCATGTCCATTCCTCAATTAGCAATGTTAACTAAGATTTCAGATTCAGATTTATTGGTTGAGGATAGAAGGTTTGGAGCCTATGTTAATCCTTTTCTAGTAAATTTCTGTGGTTGTCCAAACCCTTTTTTTATGAATCAGTTGAGGTTGCAGACACCACTTCTTCTGGGAGTCGGTTCCAAGAGTTTATGACTCGGTGTGAGAACCAGTACTCAAAAGCAATATGATTTCTTCTTGGCTTTTGAACTCTCCTGCTGTTCCGACCTGGTGGAAAGGAAAAGAGAAAATAGGTCAGGTCCGTAGTCATTATTTAAAATTTTAAACATTGTGATTAAATCTCCTCTGTGTCTACGGTATGACAGGGAGAAGAGATTTAAACTGTCTAGTCTTTTCTCGTATGATGAGTTAGTCATGCCGAGAACCATACGTGTTGCCTTCCTTTGAACCCTTTCTAGAATGTGTGAATCCCCTGGCTGCCTGGATACAGTTTACCAGTCTTGACCTCACCAGAGATGTATATAAGGAGGTGAACATATCTTTGGTGATTCTAGTGAAGGCTCTGCGAATTGCCTATAATGACCTGAAACTACGTGCAGCCACCGCGCGACAGTGTGCTGTAGTTTTTAAGTCATGGCTAACTATGACACCTAAGTCCAAGTGACTCTGAACTGATGGAAGTGTTAGTCTTAGAATTAGTGTGGATGTAAGAGATAAGTGGTTATATCAAGACATAACATCAGTCTGTGAATTCAGTGACCTGTATATACATGCGTACATACACCTGTTTGTCCATTGTAGGGTAGTCCTTTATTTCTGTGGCCATACTGTTAATGTCCACATTTTAATTTTGGTAATTTAAATTTAGATTATGGGATTTGGATTCCTTCATTAACTAACATTAATTAGGGAGATCAACCAAGTTAAATTTTAAGCACCACTAACTGCCAATCAGCGAATGACCTTAAGTCGTCCAATGAGTTTCATCCACGTGGGTTGAAGGTTCTATTCCGGTTGATTCTAGTCGAATTCCTGCTCTAACGCATTTGCGCTTGCAATTTGGTAAGGATAAGGTTTTCCAGTATTCCTTGAACGTGGGGTTCATTAGGAAAGAAAGGATTTGTTCATGCGGAGATGTCATGAGTATAAAAAGCTTCAGTAGGTCAGTTGATGGATATGTCCATCGTTGTGCAGTTTCTTTTGGGGTTGGGGATGACGAGTTTGTGTTAGGGAAGGTAAGCTGCTGATTCTAATATTCCGTAGGAACATTTTTTGCCAGATCCCACTTGTCCTTAACCCACATTTTGTATATTTGTAATTACTGGGTTTTGAAACAGCCTGTGAGATGTGCAGCTGCTGAAACTGAAAATAGTCTCACATCAACAATTCAGTGATAGCAGCATTGCAGGGATATCGCATCCTGGAAAATGAAGAGGCCTACTTCTTTATTAGGAGGAGAAGGTGTCGTCGTACATGTAGATGAAACTGTCTTACTAAAGAAAAAAATAAAGCTTTGGTCGAAGAACAGGGACCCATACCAATTCTATCGAAGAGTTCTGGTGAAGGTGAAAAATAAACAGAATTAAAGCCATCGATGGATTACAAGGGGATGACATTTATAGTCATATAAATGATACTCCTATGCTAAACTGGGAGATGTTTTTATCACATGTGAGAGAAGGGTATCCTATGTAGCAGTTTTATGCAGTTTTGATATATTATTTTTCATAAATATATGTATTTGATAATCAAAAATACTCCATTCATGTGATTGGTGCGTTCAAGATCATTCACTGATTGGTAGTCAGTGGTACTTTAAGTTTAACATTACCGGGAGATCACTGAAAGCCGGCGAGCTCTAGACAGCCATTTTGTTCTACCATTAAGCGACGTCGTCCGGAATCCAGTGACTCGTAAACTCAAACTTCTGTCATTTCGTGATATGGCGCTACTCTTAACTAATTGTCTTCGGTAATCTCTAACTGGTGTTAATTCGTAATGAAATCTAACAAATGTGATTTGAATCGCATGATTTAAATACCAATCTCCAGATCATTGATGACTACTGGATGAATTCCCCGGAGATGTAGTGGGAAGTCGTGACCACTGGAGTCCACCATATGTCAAGGTAAAGTAGGTGCTCATCGAAGGTGAGGGCCGCGTTATTTCACAAGCTGACAAAGTTAGAATTCACTTGTCACTGAATTCTATTCCAAATGCCTTAGTGTCAACGAGCTTGGTGTCGTAATCTGAAGTTCCCTGTTTCGATCCGTGGTAGAATCGTGGGTACACATTGCCAGCGATTCCCAAAAGTAGAACAAAACAACTGTTCAGTGTTCTCCGGTTTTCCGGTGATCTAACTAGCGCGAAGTTCAGCAAAGATATCTATGCTTTTGGCGATTTCAGTTTCAAAAGCTGTACAATAATCGCATTTAAATACATAAACTCATATATTTACAATTATTATTATTTAATTCCATATTATTATGAAGACTAATAAAAGGTGACGATTATTTTCAACTTGATATGGTTACGAGAAGCTTAGAAACAAAATTACACAGGATTAGAACGAGTTACAGGTGTGAACAAAATGAGCATGGAGACAGACAATAACTTTGTTCACACCTATAATTCGTTCTAATCCCCGGGTAATTTTTTTTCTAAGCCTCCATTAATCCTTAACACTGACTGACTGACTGGTTTCAACGTAGAAATTTGCACCGATATTCAGCAGTTCGATTCTCCACACTTAATTCAGCACACAAAGCAAGAGAAAAAAGTAAAAAGAAATGCAAAACAGAAACAGTAAACGGAGATATGAGGCCAAAAGAATAGTAACATCCAAGAACACTATAGTTTTTTATTGGATATTACAAGTCACAAGGAATGGATGCATCTACGCCAGCCATTGAAAACGATCACTTTGAACCATATCACTAATTGTCTGCAGCCTTCATTGGTTTTTACCGTCTCGAGGACCACAACCAGTCAGGAAGTCTACACCTTCCTACGTGACTGGCCTAAACTAACTGTTGTGAATTTCATTGACTGATGAAGCCATGTTTTGGTTTGACCACCACGTGCTAGCTCTTTTCCAACCTAATTAACCCATATCAATCTGCTAACATTGCATGTTGTCGCGGAAGGCGATGGCTAAGGATACATGTTTAACACATGTCCTAACCATCTCAATCGATGTAACTGCTTCACAGCCTCGTCGATTGATTTCTCCGTAATCCATATCAAGTTGAAAATAATCGTCACCTTTTATTCGTCTTCGTAATTATGTGGAATTAATTAACAATAATAATGATAATAATTGTATCTATGTGAATTTATGCATTTTAATGCGATTATTGTAAAGCTTTTGAGAATGAAATCGCCGAAAACATAAATATCTTTACTGAACTTCGTGTTCTGTTCTTTCTAATCTAACTGACAATTGCAGTTTAAACTAATTATTATTATTTCAGTATGAATTTATACGTTGGCTTTCTAGTCATAGTTTTCTTCACGAGGAGGAATGTATGTGTGTTTGTTGATTGACGCTTATGATTGCAACTTTGTTATTGAGTCAATTTTACATTTAATTTCCATTTCACAGGCTCACCATCTCATCCAGTCCATGATTTAGATCTTACCAACACGGAAAAGCTGAAACAGCAGTATACATCGTCATTTGTTCCAAAAGGGGATCAATAGCAGCCCAACCTACAGTTATTATTATTACGTGAATCAACAGCATTTTTTCCCATCTCCTCAGGGATGTTAATCTGTTTTTGTAAACGTAATTAATTCCCTTACAAGTGGGTTGACTGACTAACGTAAGAGAAACTTTTAAAAATAAATAAATAAATCCATTTTACCCAGCGAATTTGTTAATATTTTCATGCCTTTAAAGTTTATCCGTCAAAAACTGGAGATTTTTTCCTTTTTCTTGTCGAGAAATATTCTTATACTTTTGATAGTTCTTGTTGTAAAATCTATTTTGAAGAGTTTTAACCATTTTGTATCATTATTTTGAGTTATTTGTAATTTTCTTTTTCGTGAGAGATTCCCCATTGTTGGTGTATTCTTGGAAGTGAGTGATTGTTTGTTTCTGTATAACAAATTATGGAAAGTATGGAAAACAAAAATTCAACGTTGAAAATATGTGCAAAATGAGTTAAAGTCTTTCAGTTAATTAAAAAGTGTTTTTTTTTAAATAAAAGAAATGCTTATCTTATTTGTTTCTATTATTTAACAGTGTTCAGAGATAAGGATATCTGGAGTGGACTGATATTGACTCCTAGTTTAGATATATAGAGTGAAGTGGGTTAGTGGAGCGTGTTGACCACTTCACTGATTTGAGGAGTAGTTGCATCAGCCAGTACCAGCGGGTTGATCGCTGAAGAAATCTCACCACGGCTACAAAAGGCTCGTTTGGCTTTTTTGATGTGGTTGTGTTCTCTGAGCTGGATAGTTAATTTGGAAAGCTTTCATTGCCCTACTAGGCAACACCCCCACCTCAGCGCATACTTCAATTGGATGAAGTGAGCTTTTAGATTTCTCCACGAGTTTATTATTCATCTCTCTTGGTGGGTGACCTTGGACGTGACTGGTTGTTTTTGTGAATCATCAATCAATAGACACATCGAGATTGACAAAATCTGCCAACCGATCAGAAGGTAACCTCACACACAAAGGATCAAAGTTCAAGTCCAAGAAACAATCAGTTCCAATACAAGTAGCGTAGAGGGTGTGAAAACACAAAAACAGCCAGTCACGTCCAAGGTCACCAGGAAAGATGACTAATAAACTCGTGGAGAAATCTAAAAGCTCACTTCAACAAATTGAAGTATGCGTTGAGGTGAGGTTGTTGCCTAGTAGGGCAATGAAAGCTTCGCAAATTAACTATCCAGCTGAGAGAACACAAGCACATCGAAGTCATCCACCTGAGCTACAAATCTTCTCCATCATATCTAGACTCGTTCGGCATTTGTCAGCTAACTTACGCCATCTCTGGTTTGGTAGGAGTGATATCCGGCTGGCTGGCTATCGACCAAAGGACGTGTGTACTGCTCATCAATTCTCTCCGTCCTCCTTTTTGGTTGTGAGTAAGACATGGCAACCATTGGAAGTGGAAGACGTGGAAAGGCCGGTTAGCTGTCTTTGATCGTGGGTGTCTCCGTACTGTTTCCCGTGTTAGGTGGTATAATAGGGTGAGTAATATTGAGGTGAGGCTTCGGTCGAGTGCTAGGTAAGGAGGAGAAATCAATAAACGAGGATGTGAAGCAGTTACATCGATTGAGATGGTTGGGACATGTGTTACGTATGCATCCCTAGTTACTGTCTTCCTCGGCAACAGGCAATGTTAGGTGCAATAGGATTGATCAGGTTGGAAAAGAGCTAGTGAGTGGTGGTCAAACCGAAACATGGTTTCATCAGTCAATGAAATCCATAACAGTTAGTCTGAGCCATCCAGCGAGCCACGCTGGGAGGTGTAAAGCGGATGCCCGGCGCTCTTCACCGGGTTGACTGTCCATTGGATGACAGTCTAGGGGAGATGGCTAAACCCTGATTCCAAACCTCCAACGACTGGCGTATGAAGCTCACCGGCAGACGTATGGACAAAGGGCTTGTTGGATGTCTGGCCCCATTCAAAAAGGCGTATGAACCGAACTCCGGTCACCGGCTGCCAATGGATAGTGGACTCCCTACTCCACTCCTACTGCCTTGTAGGTCACACTTGGTTCTGTAAAGGCTAGAGCTGCACTCTCAAACAAAAGGCCGAGCGATTCTGGAGACATCACTCGTACCAAATTCCCATGAAAGTTCATGAACTCTCTTACAAACGACTCTCACTGTAGACCATTGGTGCGTCAGGTACATTCTGCATGTTCGTTGGCAGGACAAATTCCCCAACGAAGAAGTGCGTCGTCGTTGCTACAACATCAACCAAATTCCAGTACTGGTCCAACAACGTCGCCTTCGGTGGTTTGGCCATGTTCTGCGCCGACCAGACGACGATCTGGTCAAATCAGTTCTAAATCCCTCGCCATTACCATCTTGGCGATGTCGCAAGGGTGGACAGCTGAAAACATGGCTTGGTACAGTCAAGGCTGATATGGAGTGCCTGGGGCTACAAACCGTCTACGGACTCCGTCTGTGGAACAAGAATTGGATAACCCTGTCGTAAAATCTTGCATCAGATCGCCGCGCCTGGGCAGCGATGATTCGAGATGTTCATGAAGCCGGCTCATCCTCCCGTAGGAGATAGCCGAAGTAAAGAAAAGTAAGTGTAAAATGACTTCCTGACTGGTTGGGGTCCTCGGGATGGTAAGAACCAGTGACGACTGGAGACAATTGGTGCTGTCTCAAAATCGTTCTCAATGGGTGACGGAAGTGCATTCACTCTTCGTGATTTGTCATATCCAATAAAATTCTATTACTCCTCCATATTACTACTCTTTTCCCTTTACTCACACTTTTTATTATCTCGCTTTCGAATGTCTCCTCACTCTCTTCTCTCTCCTCCTTTGTGTATGCTACATGGATAGAGAGTAGCAACTCGAACTGCTGCACATCTGTGCAAAGTTCTATGTTGAAACCAGTCAGTCAGTCATTCAGGGATACCTTGATGAGAAACTTGAAGCATTTCTTCCTGTCTTCAGTGTAGTAGACTTCCATATAAGAAAGTTGTCAAGCAGAAGTTGCCAGAAACACTTGCTTTGCTTCCTAGTGTGTATGTACCTTTTTGTCAAGATAACTAGAAGGTATTTCTACCCATAATAAGAATGACTGACTGACTGGTTTCAACATAGAATTTTACAAGCATGTGCAGCAGTTCCAGTCGCCACACTTCACTCACCACATAAAGCAAGAGAAGAAAGTAAAAGAAATGTAAAGCAGAGACAGTAAACCGAGATATGAGGCAAAAAGAATAGTAACATCCAAGAACAAAATAGTTTTTTATTGGATATTATAAGTCACAAGGAGTGGATGCATCTGCACCAGCCATTGGGAATGATTTCTACCCATATCACCAACTGTCTCCAGCCTTCGCCATTGGTTCTTACCATTCCGAGGATCCCAACCAATCAGGAAGTCGGTTTACACCTCCCTGCGTGGCTCACTGGCTTAAACTAACTGTTGTCGATTTCGCTGACTGATAAAGCCATGTTTCGGTTTGACCACCACTGACTAGCTCTTTTCCAACCTGATCCATCCTATACCAGCCAACACTGTCCGTTGAGGAAGGCGATGGCTTGGCAGTCATACGTAAAATAGCACAAGTCCCAACGATCTCAATCGATGTAACTGCTTCACGGCCTCGTCGATTGATTTCCCTTACAAACAATTTTTTATGCAAATATACAAAAGGGTAGCAGAAATAATTGATGTTTTCGAGTAATTTGAATATTCTCAAGAATAATCAGAGCGATCAATAACTTTTAAATCATGGAAAATTCCCATTGTAACATATAGAAAATCAAAACAAATGATTCAGCGAAGAGACTCTTTTCAACGAATTTATCATCAAGCTGTACAATTGTATATATATGGTTTTTAAGAAGTTATATCCGGTGAGGGAATTGAATCATAGGTGTGAATGCATGAAATAATAATAATATGAAATGCAATTAAAACTAAAATGTTTGTGATTATAATCGTAGTTAAATGTCAAGTGGCAAAGCAAATTAATGTTATATATAGAATAATTCATAGGATGGATAGAACTTGAAAAAGGTGTGCAATTATAAGATTAGTAGACAAATCGAATAAAATAAAAACGTTACGTAATATTGTGTGAAATTTAATAGCATAGAATTTAATGTTGCATAAAGGAATTGATTTAGAATGACAAGTGGAACAAGTGAAATAATACCGGGGACAATTAAAAGTGAGAGTAGTAATAGTAACAATTGACTTAATAAGGAAGAGTATAC
Organism: Trichobilharzia szidati; assembly: GCA_944472155.2. NCBI lineage: Eukaryota > Metazoa > Platyhelminthes > Trematoda > Strigeidida > Schistosomatidae > Trichobilharzia > Trichobilharzia szidati. The sequence continues at coordinate 7,408,349 of OX235274.1, read as the reverse complement.
AAATTGAATAGACAAAAATGAAAAAATGAAGAATTGGTAGAGCTAAAATATGATTGGGGATTACCATACTTTAGCATAGAGGGATTAAGACCATGAAAGTTGGAGGGGTTGAACGAACTTTTTCTGTACACAGAGATCTGGCTTTTCTGTTTCGATAGCCAAAGATGGCTTCAGCAATACAGATGAGTCGGGTACGTAGGGATTTGGGTAAATTACTCTTTGCCTTGTAGATGACTTTGAAGGCGGAGGCTATAGAGATAGGGTGATCATTATCGACCAGATGTTCAATGATCGCGCTTCTTATTGCTCCACTTCCACCTTTTCGTAACCATGCAGGATAGTGTTCTTGCACCCTCTTGGACAAAACTCGTGTCGAACGACCGATATACCTAGCTCCAGACGAGCAGGTGAATTGATAAACACACATAGAGTTGGTCAACAGCGGGATCTTGTCCTTCAGGTTATTGAACAATAATGGTTGGCTAGTAAAGGCTATTCTCAGGGATGCAGCAGGGAATGTTCTTTTCAGGGACTGTGATATCCTCCGTTTCATGATATCGGAAGCTAAGTCCCCTTTGAATTCCAAGCTCATGTAAAGTATTTTCTTGGTTACGGTTGATAAGTCACGTTTTTTAGGATTTGAATGTATATTCTTATCTATAAAACGTGGTGGAAATCCATTTTCTATTAGGATTTTCCTCAAGATGTATAACTCATCTTCCACAGTATCAGAGCTACATATGCGTCGAATACGAGTGGCAAGCGACCGGATCAGGTTTCGTTTTCGACCAATGGGTACCCAGCTTTAGAAATTTGTCAGTTGACCATTCCATGACCGCTTGCGATAAATCGATCTTTTCAGGGTTCCATCGGTCCTTCTTGAAAAGTTCACATCGAGGAAATGCATGCTAGACTCGTTCTCCATTTCGAGTGTGAATTTTATCGCCGGATGGCAACCATTAAATACATCTAATATATTATTTAAGTTACAATCACTATTACAAATAATAAAGGTGTCATCTACATACCTTTTATACATTTGAAAACTTTGGATTATAGGCTTCAGCTGATCATTTTCTAGACAGGACATAAAACAGTCTGCAAGTAGAGGACCCAAGGGAGAACCCATTGCAATACCATCCTTCTGTCTGTAGATTGCTTCATTGAAAGTAAACTGTACATTCAATGTACATCTCAGAAGTAGTTCTTTCATATCTGTAGTGGGTATACCTATGTTCAATTTGTTGTCTTCTATATATTTGCATATAAAACATATAGTTTCTGTCAGTGGAACGTTCGTAAATAGGGATTCTACGTCCAAAGACAACATATGTTTATTCGACGCATTTATATCCTGTATACATTCAACAAATTGGAAGGTGTCCCGAAGAGAATAATTAGATAGCTGTTCCCTGACAGGTTCAAGGATTTCAGCTAGCCATCCAGCTACTGGATGATAGGGCGATCCAGACATATCCAAGATAGGGCGGAGTGGAAGGCCAGCTTTGTGTATTTTCGGTAGACCGTAGAGTCTTGGTATTAGAGATCCTGTTGGTCTGATCTTTTCGTATAATTCTTCACGAATCAGATGATTGTTCTTCATTCTTTTTAGAGCTTCTGTAAGTTCTTTCTCAATTGATTACGTCTTATTTTTCCCGTTCGGTTTCGAGAATTTTCTGCTGTCTGAAAGTAGACCTGACATTTTTTCGATATAATCCTTACGATCCATAATAACAACACCTGCACCTTTGTCAGGGCGTGTTAGTAATATATCGTTGTTATGCGTCAAAAGTTTAAGTTCTTCTTTGTGCTGTTTGGTCAGAAGACTTTGCATTTTTGATCTTGCATTAAGGTATTGATTACAAGAGTCAGTGATTGTAGATTTGAAGCATTGGAAGTCCTGTTCTGACGATGGTGAGAGACCATAAGCTTGACTGAGTAGATTCTCAAACTGGACATGTGTATTTAGCTTGTTGACATTGAGATTAACATCGCAAAACTTCGAACCCAATGACAAGGCTTCCATTTGCAATTTTGATAGGGATATAGAAGAGTGACTGAACACGTATCTCTCAGAATTCTCAGGAAATTTTCGAAGACATTCGATAGATTTTAGGCTATTAGATAGCTTAGAATTAAAAGACATTGTTTGTTTGTTGGTGACCACGTTGACATATTCATTAAACGTCTGACGTTCATCAATCGATAAGTCATGTAGAGCAGAAGATCTTCGCGATATATTCCTTTCTAACTCAGGGATTCGTGAACTAATAGAGTCAATGTGATTTAATGTGTGTCTCTTGAGAGATTTTGCATTAGGATATATGTGATTGCGTCTGAGAACTTTCCAATACCATTTCGGATACTCATGATTATTGATGCATTCATTAAGAAAACAAATCTCCGCATTCACCACGGCAAGTTTGACAGAATAACGCAGAAACCCATTGAGTTCCTTTACTGTCGAGGGATCTTTGCTATTTTTTAAATCATGGAAAATTCCCATTGTAACATATAGAAAATCAAAACAAATGATTCAGCGAAGAGACTCTTTTCAACGAATTTATCATCAAGCTGTACAATTGTATATATATGGTTTTTAAGAAGTTATATCCGGTGAGGGAATTGAAACATAGGTGTGAATGCATGAAATAATAATAATATGAAGTGCAATTAAAACTAAAATGTTTGTGATTATAATCGTAGTTAAATGTCAAGTGGCAAAGCAAATTAATGTCATATATAGAATAATTCATTGAATGGATAGAACTTTTAGTCAAACTTACTTCGTGCCAGCAACAGGGTGATCACGAATGTCTTGGCCCCAGGTGGAAGCTGACTTTTTTTACTTCGACATATTGAAGCCTGCGACGATCCTTAATCGAGCTCTATCCGGTACCCAGTTTTTGCTAGTGAGATCTTCGAGCAATCCCTTTATTTATTGCTGACAATTCCACATTTGTACTAAAATACTGTTTGGAATAAAGCAATGCTATTCAGGCTCTACAATTATGAGTGAATTAATTTTAACATACAATAGTCATACATAATCTAAACGACAGTCAAAACGCATTGATTATTATTCTGTCTTGTACATATTTCACAGCACGCTTTCTGATATAATTCTAATTTACCTTCACTGACTACTGTGTGCTAAAATTAATAGATTTATAATTGTAGAGATTGAAGAGGAAGAATTCATTGAAGGCAAAATTGTTGTTATTAAATGGTCGGAGACAATCAGCAGGAAGCCTTGGAGCTAGGTTTCGTACTTGTCGACACTCACCAGCTAGCAAGGTGTATCTCCAATCTTGAAGGAACTCATGTCCCTTCTGTGGTAACGTCTCTGACTACAGCACTGGGTGGCGCGGGTTTGAATCTGAAAAAGGACATGCGTTCCTTCAAGTCAGTTGCAGATACGCCTTGCTGACTGTTGAGTACCAGCTGGCAAGAAACCTAGTTTCTGGACTTTCTGCTGATTGCCTCCAAGCATCTAATAACAACAATCCTTAGTGTATTCCATATTAGTGTGTTTATTAGATGTATCACTCAGTGAAACAGTATTATTTACTGGATGACGTTTCGAACAAAATTTATTGTTCATTATCATTCTCATAATCCTTAGTATACTGCTATGGCAAGCCACCTGGTACGGTGACCACATTACAAACTTGACTGATAGAATTCAATTTGCAGTAAACAAAGAACTAGACACGTGACACTAGTTACTGACTAGTATCCAACCAAAAATGAAACCACACTTGTTCACTCTATTTTTTGAGTGACGGATTGGGTTACTTAAAAGAATAAAAAGTAGCTCAAATTTTATTTGAAAATAATTGGAGTTTCAAATTCCATAATAAGTAATTTTTGGATACATCACACCCGGTGAATGAAAGTTTTATTTACAGAATGTTTTGTTTCATAATCATATCAGCTGTATGTACCAAACTGGGGAACTCCCTTTCTGTTTATGCTTATCGTTCCCAATTGTTTTAAGAGTGAGAGAGAGTATTTCTAATTTTCAAGCATTAGCCACTGGGCTCAACTTCTACCGATTCATGATTTTAGTGTGACCAACAGCCAGTGTCATCGACGGTAACTCCATCTTCACTTCAGACTGGCGAATTCAATCTCCTCTTTAGCAGCTGTACAATCCCATTTATATACATTCTCATTTTCATGAAAGAGAGGGTAATCAGAAGGGTGATGAGTTATCTCAAACATTCTTGTTAGTGTTAGTCAATGCATAAAACAAATTGAATAAGTCCACTAGGGTTACGTAATACGACGAATAATTTATTGAATGAGTTGTGATCAGGATGCACTTAGAAACGAAGAAAAATATGGAATCATGTAAAAGTTGTATAGAAATACAAGAGTTAGAAAATCAAGCGAACACAAAAAATTCAAGAGAGTAGAAATTAACAAATTTGCTATCATGACAGTCGGAGTGGTTGAATAATTTTTTTCTGTATACATAACTCTGGTTTCTCTAAATGAATGGCTAAAGCTTCAGAAATATAAAGGAGACGAAAGCGGATTGCCTTTGACAGGTTATTCTTCACTTTGTAGATTACTTTGAAGGAAGCGTTAGTTGAGATGGAGTGACCAGTGTCGCCTTGACAAGTTGTTCGATTATTGCACTTGTTATACAGCCAATACTACCTTTCTGCAACCATGCGGGATGGTGATCTTAAGGCGTTTTAGACAGGATACGCGTCGAACGACCAATGTATCTGGCCCCAGAGGAATAGGTGATCTGGTATAAGAACATATGTTCACAAATGCGTTGACTAATACTAACGACAATGATTATGAAAACTCATCACCCTTTTCACTACCCTGGTTCATGAGAAAAAATTGCATTTAAATGCCATCGTGTAGAGAAAGAGGAGGATGAATTTGCCGATAACACTCTCTTCGCTGAACTACGTATTTAGCTTTCACTAAAGTTGAATCGCTCGTCTCCAACCACGCGCATGATTCACGGTCCAACACCATGTCGACGTACTCTTAAACCTCACTAAGCCGACTGTAAGGCTGGTAAAGAGAGAAGGTTGGGCGTAGGGCTAGCAACCCCACACCCTAAAAAAGAATAAAAATCCACTGCTACTGAGACTGCAAAGCTCTGGATTGAAGCCTCATACTCCACTGGGAACGTAAAGGACAACGAACTAATATCAGTTAGGGAGTGTTATTAAAAGTCACAGAGTACTAAACAGATGCTTCATTGCAGTTTGAGACTGCAGCAGTAAGAACTCGCCTTGTTACTTGGAAGTCCTAAGTTTTGTCCCTGAGTGGTCCACGAGTGCTTATTGCTGAAGAGTCCCAAAATTGGACAAAATGCCTCCCTAGTATTCCGTGCCTTTCAGTATTTCTCTAATTAATCAGTTCTTGATCCAACTTCATCATGGCAGAATGATAAACTGTCATATTAATTAAGTAATTGCATGTGCAATGCAATTGGAATTTCCCTAAATAAGGCTGTATTGAGAGCGGTCTGCAAGCCAAAAATCGGTAGACAACAATTTACATCAATGTTTATGTACCAAATCGGGGTCATGAGGAAAAAACAATACCAAAGCTTAACCTTGGGGAAGTCACCAACCAATCACAGCGAACTTAGCATGTGGAAATACGATTCTCAGATGTATGGCTTAACTTTCTGAGAAACGGTCACAAGCAGTACAGAATAGCCTTCTGCAAGAAAACAACCAATCAGATGATGACTTCGTCGAAAAGAAAATTTTCTTCGCTGCAACTGTCTTTTTATTCCCTACAATCAGAAAACGTTGCTTCTCCGTTGACAATGATGTACATTTTTTTTATTCCTTCACGTTCCCAGTGGAACATAGGGCTTCAAGCTAGAGGCTTGAAGTTTCTGAAGCAGTGTTTATTTTTACAGGATGGGGATGCTAGCCTCATGCCCAACCTTTCCTCTTCACCAGCTTTTTATTTCTGGCTTAGAGAGGTAAAGGAGTGCGTCGGCCAGAGATCGAACCCCGGACCATGTGCATGGTCGGCGAGCGTCCTAACCGCTATGCCACCGACGCACAATAGTGTACATAAAAATGTATAAATATTTGTTGATTTTCTCAATAAAGGATCTGTTGCCTGCCCCTTGTCTTCTGTCGTTAGAGTTGAGGTTACTAATAAGAGATTGTTAATTAACAAAATCTCTTACCTGACTTGGTGCACCCCTCTGATTACCACTTCTCACTAGAATTCCAGGTGACCTCATGTATTGAGGCAGTGATTAGTGAACATTAGAGTAATTATCAAGTCTTCGTTTTCGGGGATTTGATTGGTTTTTCATGTAGAGGTTGAAATTCTTGGATCATTGGATCGAGTCCCAGTGACCGAATGTCTACAACCTTCCCTTGTCACCGGAAGGTCTTGGGTTCGAACCCCAGTGGCTTCATACTATTGAGGAGTCTGAATTTAGTATGAAACAGCTGTGTAGTGACCCCAGGTTTTCCAACGGTTCTCTGAATGATGTCATCTCGTGAACAAACCTGTAACCAATCAAATCCCTGTAAACCAACATATGATAATCAATAAAATATGTAAAATCATAGTTCGTTAAACTCACTGATTTTTTTAAAAATTTTTTAAAATTTAGATATATGAAACACAAGGGTCTATTAAGTGATGATGTAACCATATATAAGTGAAAACAAAACAACATTTGCATTTCATCAAAACTGACCTTGACCCTTAACTGTTCATTTCATATAATATAAGCGATTACAATGACAAAGCAAACTGTAAAACAAGAAGAACAAGAGAAACGAGAATGAAAGTGATTTAAAAGCACAACTGAAGTGTTGGAGGAAGGGAGAGAGAGAGAGATAATTCACCATCACTAAGGTCATAAGAAGTCAACTGTCATCATGCTTATTCTGTTTTTAAAAGGGTAGTATTTAATGAATTCATAATTTTCCATGACAGAATAAAACGATTCCATATTAGTTTGTTTATTAGATATATCACACATAGTGAGTGAAACAGTATTATTTACTGGATGACCAGGTTTCGAACACAATTTATTGTGGTTCATAATCATATCATCAATTATAATCACACAACTTCGAAACTTGAGTTTTATAGTTTTCTTTGTTCTCTCCTATTTGTCGTCGTAGGCGTGATAGTAGAATTTTCCAGATATCTGAGTGGACAGGTGTTGAATCGTTCCTATTACACGTATTTTCGGTTAATTCGATAAACAAAGCTTCCGCTGTCATCAGTCTCTCCCTTCACCCTGCTGTTACGTTAGATTTTAGAACTGTCATCCTATCCCATCTTATTATGTGGTTGTGTGTAATTGCATGTAGTGAGTGGTATAGCTGAAATATTCTCTAAATTTCTTATCTTATTGGGGTCAACTAATCTAGATTTTGTTGCTAGGTTTTAATGCTCGGCTAGTCTGACTGCACCTGTTCTGCTACTTTGACCTATGTATGTGACCTGAAAATCATTGCAGGCAGAGTATTAGATAAACTAAATTGTTTTGTTTTAAAGGCTCCACAGGATTGATCCTTTAACCAACAAAAATTGTTTCTAATTCAGTTTGTTGGTTTTAAATGCCATTTTTATTCCTACCAGCATTGTTAAGAATTCTGCGTAAGGTTTTCGAAGTTCCTTCCTTGTATGTAATTACTACTGATGATTTAGAATCCTTATTGTTGGTGTTGTCATTATCGTGCGCATGTTTGACATGCATGTCGTCATTGATATTACTATTATTATTATTATCACTACTATTGTTACTAATTTTATTTTTACATTTCCCTACATACTTTCTGACTAATTTGTCAGGGTAATTATTAAGTTTCAAAGCTTCTCTCATATCCCTCACTTCACTGTAATAGGAATGATTCAACATCTGTCCACCCGGACATCTTGAACATTCTACTACCCCTACGACGAGAAGTAGGAGAAAAGAAAGAAAATTATCAATTTCAAGTTTCGAAGTCGTATGGTTATAATTGATGTGATTATGAACAATAAATTTTGTCCGAAACCTTGTCATCCAGTAAATAATAATAATACTGTTTTACTCACTGTGTGATACATCTAATAAACAAACTGATATGGAATTACTTACTACCACAGTGTCCAAGTTTTACACATATAATAATAGAATAAAATGTCCAATAAAATCATTTACCTTTCATTTAGACCAGTTTTTATTGGTAGAATTCATGGGCTGGTTATTAACTCGGATTTCATTGGCTAAATCGTCTACGAGCTTGGCTTGTAATTGGAAGGCCCTGGGTTCGAACCCTGACAGTGTGTGTGTGTGTACCAATCCATGGTCATACTTGAATCAAATCAAATCCGTACAAAGAAACTCTTGAGAATTGATTCGATGCTCATTAGTGACTGGCTTCAGGACAAAGTTGACTGGAATTCATGCAATTTATTTTGTGAATGGTACTTATAATAAAGGATATTTTGTATTTCCCAATGAATGAAAAACAAAACGATATTGTAGTTGTGTTTACTGACGTTTGGCTATTAAATGCTGCTAATAACTTTGCTAAAGTAGTAATATTAAACCAGAATTTACAAAATCTCTCTGTATATACAACAACTTAATCATCGTTCCTCAGCATGGGGTCATTTTTGAGTTGTCAAGTTGGCCAGTTGGTAAAGATAACAAAGCCTGGTGTAGACTGTTGGATTTGATAAGTGCATAAAATTATAAAAGCAGCGTGTGTTTACATAAGCAAATTGCTCATCACATCTGTGTTGATTTTGTCACTTCATGACGCGAGACGAAGTGTTGCAACCAGGTCAAATTCTGTTTTAGTCCATCATTCAGACACTATTCAGACAATTTGGATTCCATTTGATGATATGAAGTGCTTCTGATAATATTAGACGTTCTTTGTGATTTCTGAAATGCTTTTTCTGGATGATAATTTCAATATCTTCAAAATCAAATTTGTGGCCTGATTCTATAGCTTGTAGATTTATGGCTGATGATGATTTTTCAAGCTTTCCTAGTTAAACTGGATTTCTTGGCGGTCAGACAGATGTGGCTCTACGGTGTTCATTTCTTCTGATTTTGATTTCTCGAGGTGTTTGTCCGATGTATATCTCATCACATTTCAAGTATTTTTTATAGACACAATTAGAAAGAGAATCTCTAGGGATTTGGTCTTTTATATGGACAAGGTTGTTTCGTAGTGTGTCTGATGTTTTGAAGAAAACTCTAATGTTGAGCTGATTGAGTACTCTTCTGATATCGTCTGACGTCTCTGCTCTATATGGAATGACAACTGTTTAGGCCCATGTTTTTGGAATACGCTTTTGACCACACCTAATATCAGTGTTGATTTTGTTGATGAAGTCCTTTCGGTAGTTATTTTGCTTGAGAGTCTCAGTAATGTTAGATATTTCTTCTTCTTTTTCTTTCTCATCTGTTACCATCAAAGAGTAATCTTGTCTAAGAAGACATGAAACACCTGATACTTCTTCGCTGATGGGTGTGATGATCCAAAGTCTAAATATTTATTGGAGTGGGTTTTCTTCCTGAATATAAATATACTAAAATGTCCGTTTTCCCTTCTCTTAACTAGGCAGCCAATCTAGAAATGGTAGTTCACCGACATCAGATTCTGCTTCTGAAGTAAACAAGATTCTGGGAGATAGACTGTTTATTTTCTCCAAGAATAAACTGTGTACATCTCGTTTTAGCACTACAAAAGTATCATCTACATATCTTAACCGTATTTCGAGGAGTGGGTATGCTCGAAAAGCTGTTATCTTCAAGTCTATTCATGAAAAGGTCAGTGACTATTGGGGAGACTGGTGAACCCATAGCAACACCATTTGTCTGTCTATATAAACTCCCTTTAAATATAAAATAATTACTTTCTAGACAGAATTTCAAGCTCTTAATTATTTCACTGGTGTCTAGTGGACATCTTTGTGATAGCGTTGCATCTGATTCTAGAAGATTGGAAATGATATCAAGACTTTCGGTAATAGGGATACTAGTATATAGTGAGTTAATATCATAGCTTACCACAATGTCTTCTTTATCAATTTCTTGGTGTTCTATTTGGGATTTGAAATCATGGTACCTATCTTTTCTTCCTTTTATGTTGGATCTTGTCGTCTGCACCGTATCGAATGAAATGATTGTGTTGGCTTGTGTGCTATGTTCACTTCAAAAAATCCACTCTACCATATATAAAAAATATCTCTAAAATAACTAACAGCTAGAATACTAAGACCATTTGAAATAAATGTAGCACACAAGTCAACCAACACAATCAATTTATTCGATATAGTGTAGACCAAAAGACCCACCTAACAAAAAAGAAGATAAGATCAATATACCATTTACAAAGTAAATTACATGAACTGTGATAAACCCTACATTGGTCAAAGTGGGCGTCGCCTTCGAATCCAATGTCAAGAACAGAAATTAACTTTGATGAAAAGACACGAAATGTATTCTTTCATACCTCGGCACATGTGTAGACAATTGTGGACATCAATTTGACTAGGATAATGTGGATATTTTAAGTAGAGGAAACACCAAAAATGCGGTTAGGGAATTTCTAAAATCCTGGTTGGTGCTCAAGTGAATCAATCGATTAACAACCATACTACTTAATATAGACCGAATTCACCAACTAATAAAAGATATATAGTGAAAACACTCATTCAAACATCTAGAAAAAAATAAAATAATTGAAAAAAGAATATCCTTTTCGATAAGTTCCTCTTCTGGCTCTACAGTTACATATGCATGTTTGTATACATATAATATTCTAGAATAGTAGTCAATAACAATATTAGTGTTTTTTAAATAATATCGATTTGTAAAGTAAGATCACGATGCGATTACAGTTCACTAAAGATTCACTAAATGTGCTTACTGATTTGAAGAAGGGCTACCTCGTCAAGCTGCCAAAGAAGGGCGACTTACGCCTCCCTCCACAAAAACTGGCGTGGAATAATGCTCTTGTCCACGCCAAGTAAAATACTAAGTCGCATCATCCTGGAGAGAATAAAGGATGCACTGGATAAGGAACTCTGCCAACGCAGAACAAGCTGGATTCAGGAAAGGCAAGTCGTGTGATGATCGAATTGCAACTCCATGCATCGTTATCGAACAAATCATAGAATGGCAGTCAAACCTCTACCCCAACCTCCGCCATCGACTTCGAAAAGGCTTTCAGCAGACAGCGTAGACCGAGAAATAATTCGGAAACTATTTCAACACTACGGCGTAACTCAAGTCTTTGTCAACTTCATTCAAAAGCTACATGACAATGCTACGTGTGAAGTGATCCACAACGGAGAACACTCCCAGTGAGGAGTTCGAAGTGCATACAGGAGTAAGACAAGGCTACCTATTATCACCGATGATATTCCTAATTGTGGTGGACTGGATTATGCGTCAGACTGTGGGGAGCGAAACGACAGGAATACGCTGGACCACCAATAAGAAGACTCTAGAAGATCTGGATTTCGCGTGTGGATGATTTATGTCTAATGTCACACAAACTCGAAGACTTGCAGGCGAAAATAAACAAACTGGCAGAAGAGGGAGGCAGCGAAAACATGACTCCACGTGAACACAGAGGAGACGGAGGCGATGAAGATAACCAACCACCACCAAAAGCAACAACAGCCAGCACCAATCACCATCAACGGCAGAGATTGCCTCCTGCACTTGTCTGGGAAGCATCGTTTCAACTACAGGCAGTCGGAAAGGACGAAGATGTCAAAGCTGGTCAAAATCGGAAAGGCAAGATACGTCCTCATCAACCTGAAACCAGTTTCGAAATCTTCCGCACTCAGCATAAGGAACGAGACCCGCATTTTCAGCACCAATGTGAAGTCGGTTCTTCTATACGGGTCAGAAACTTGCACTGTGTATCAGTCACAAAAAGGATTTCCGACAGCCTATTGCAGACTTTCCGCAACAACTGCCTACTTTGCTGGCTCCATACTGAAGATCAAATGACCAGAAACATTAAGTAAGAAAAAACTCTGGCAACAGACCAACCAAGAGCCGATCGTTCAACAAATATGTAGGAGAAAGTGGAGATAGATTGGGAATACATTGAGGAGGCCGCCGAATGACATCGCATGCCAGGCAAAGCGAAATAGAGTGGGTCGTCGGTGAGAGAATGACATGGAGGAGATCGTGTGAGGAAGAGGTGAGAGAGTTTGGCCAATCGTGGACCCAGCTGAAGATGACGGCAGAAAACAGAACAAAGTGGAGATGTGTTGTTGAAGCGCTGCGTTCCACTGGGAACTCAAGGGGATAATAATATAAAATAATAAAGATGCATAAATTATAATAGGCACACAAATATAATAGCAAATAAAGTATCAAATAAACCAAGGAAACTTCAATAATAAATTCAGCATCATTAAAACCTTGATGGCTAAGGTAAGGAAAATGTCTAAACCAACTTTTTTGGATATCAAAGTTAGGTTTCTCAATGTGGATCCCAACGGCCTCAACAATATGTAGTGGAAAAAGTCTTAAAGTACAGTTAAGATTAGCCGGTATGTAGTAGATGACTTTGAAGGCCGCCTTGTTAACATCAATCTTGTGCTTTGTATCCATAGACATAAATCACATTACAAGAAAGTTCAAATTCCAAGTCAATACAAATGATCAATATATATTATATTCAATCATCACAACATACGTTATCAGTAGATATCATTCATGGAGAATTCAAATAACCTTGAAAGAACAAAGTTGAAGGATGCAATCGACGAAACAACTTCCTATTGTCGATATGCTGATGACACATTTATAGCGTGCAACAATGAAAGTTATGCTTCCTACCTACTCAGATTATTCAGTGACGCACACACCAATATTGAGTTTACTATGGAACATGAAAGCGACAGAAAGTTTCACTTCCTCGACATTGACATGGAACGCCTAGAAGACGGTACTCTTCAGAAGTCAATTTATCGAAAGCCTGCATGGAAAGGACAATGCTCTATAGAGAAATTAGAGGAAGAATTTGAGTTTCTTGAAAAGATATTGAAGAGCAGTGGGTACCCTCAAAGGTTCATCAACAGGTATGGAAGATCTGAAGTCACAAATGTAAAACAAATCACAGTAAGAAAAACGCCAATCTACTTTCAGCTTGATTATAAAGGTGAAAACACTGCAGCGATGATCAACAGAAGGCTGAGCACATCACTAGCCATAGCCTATCCTCCATCTAGCTAAGCTCGTCCCCGTCTATCGAACAACTTGCTCTTTGGTGCAATCAAAAATCGATAGATATCCTTGTCATGTTAACAACTCCAGCTGTATATTCAAATTTACATGCATCTGCGGGAGCAGTTACATTGGAAGGACAGAAAGAACGGCATATCTACGATTTTCTGAACATGTGCCAAAAAGCTTAAGTCTAAAGGGAACAAATGCTTTAAACAGTGCCATCGTAAGGCATCTCCTCGACTCGGGTCATAAGGTGGACGTCGAAAAGTTGTTCAAAATTATCAATAAGCGAAAGAGCTCAATTCTCCTCAAGTTTACTGAAGCCATCTCCATCAAGCGCCTGAAACCTGATTTATGTGTCCAGAAAGAAGCGGTTATCAGCCTTTCTCTGCCCTGGTAACTGGATATTTTCATCTTTCTTTCATCTGAATGCGAAATGCTGAAATGTTTTCTTTGTGTATGATTATTATTGTTCGGAATAGTGTTTAATATTGCATATATGTATATATTATTACTGTGTGCATATATTTATCGATTGATTTTTGTTTAAAATGAACTCTGTGCAAGTGTGTTAAAATTGTTTTTGTAGATACATTTAATAATGTCTTTGCCTTGTAAGTAGCTGACGAGAAGGCAACGAGATAAAAGATGGCATCAATTTATTCTGCTTAAACTGTAGTTCTTGCTTTGTTCAAATAAGTTCAATTTATATTAGAGCTTGCGCTGAAAATGTTGTCTAGAAGGTGGAAAACGAAAGCTCCGTAATTCAATCAACCAGTTCATAGAACATAACTAAATAAAAATCATCCACCTGAGGTGCAAATCTTCTCTGTTAAGTTTTTCTTTGTTTCACGTTGTTTGCATTCTGATACGAAACATCTGGCTACAAGTTCCTTTGAATTCTTAGTAGCGAATTCGTTTTATATGTCAACAAGGCTTGTTTCTAATTGAGTTTTTGGGTAACTGAATGCTACTTTTATTCCTACATTGTTAAGAATTCTATGTAAGGTTTTTGAAGTTCTTTCTTTGTGTGAAAGTACCACCAATGATTTAAATTGCTCATTGTCGGTGCAGTCATCATTCTGTTCATGTTCGTCAGTCATTTCGTCATTACTGTCATTTAGAGGATCTTGTGTAGCCAGTTAAACAAAACAATTTATTTTATCTAATACCCTGCGTGCGATGATTGTCAGGTAAACACATGTATTAGAGTGGTAGAACAGGGTCAGTCAGACTAGTAGGGAACAAAAACTAACAAAATTTGGATAAGTTGTCCTTAATAAGATAAGAAACCTGGAGAATAGTTCAGCTATGGCAGCACAACTACGGGGTGCCGCCAACAATGATACACCTTATCCAACAGTTGTACGGCAATGCTGCATGCCAAGTAATCCACAGCGGGAAACTCACGGAATCCTTCGAAGTGAAGATGGAAGTAAGAAAAGCTCGTTGCCTACTATCTCCGATGATTTTCCTGATTGCGGCAGACTAGATAATGTGACAGACAGCGGGCAATGAGGAGACAGATATAAAATGGACCCACACAAAAACTTCGAAGATCTAGACTTCACCGATGATTTATGTCTGATCTGCCACAAACCGGAAGATATTCAAATGAAAAGTAAAAAGTTGACAGAAGAAGCATCAAAGGGAGGACTTCAGGTGAACACAGAGAAGATAGAGATGATGTAGATTCCTGGTCAACAGCAACAGCAGCAACAACAGACAACAATAAACATAAATTGGAGGAGCATGAAAGAAGCTGTAGTGACCCATTTATTACTCATCAGCGTACTATACTTTCATTGTGTAATTGTACTTTGATTTGTTTATTACTCTAAATCTTGCGTGTTAACAATTGATACATTTGTACGCGCTCGATTTTTGAATTTTGATTACGGCGAGAATACACATTCCCACACCTTCTCAAGTGTCTTCTGATTTACATTGTGTGTGTCGAGTAAGCACAACGTTAGGACACAATTATAAACGAGAAGAAGTATTAGGATATGCGTGTACGCTAGTTTAATCAAAATATAGCAGCACAACAAAGCAACCTCATTTACCTACCCATCTACCTGGGAAGCATCGTTTCAACTACAGGCGGACGGAACTGATGAGGATATCAAAGCGAGAATCGGAAAAGCAAGACAAGCTTTCACTACTCTCAAGTCTGTGTGGAGGTCAACAGCACTCAGCATGAAAATGAAAATAAGATCCGGATTTTCAACTCCAATATGAAGTCAGTGCTACACACTATACGGATTAGACAATTGGCACCTCACTGAGTCACGAAGGGGACCTCAAACAAACTAAATACCTATATCAGCAGCTATCTCTTCGCTCAGCACTACTCAAGATCAAATGGCTAGGAAAGATCAGTAACAGGGATCTCTGACAATGAACGAGACAACACAGCAGGAACCAAATGTGCAACAAATATGCAGGAAGAAATGGAGGTGGATTGATCATACTCTGAGAAATCAAAGTATCAAGTGAGTGACATCACTCTCCAGGCCACCGCTCGAGAGGAATCCAAATGGGAAGCGGCGACTTGGTCGTCAGTGCGAGGGTGAAATGAAGGAGGTCATGTGAAAAGGAGATGAAAGCATGTGAGGAGACGTGGGTCCAGGTGAAAACGTTGGCAGAGAACTGAACGCATTGGAGACGTGCGGTTGAAGCCCTATGTGCGTCGGTGCCATAGTGGTTAGGACTCTCGCCGACCATGCACATGGTCCGAGGTTCGATCCCCTGCCGACGCACACCTGATATCTATGGTCGGCCTGCAAAATTTGGGCTACCGATATCACATATTGAAAATTCCATACTTGTACCAAAAATACTGTATGGAATCAAGCTATAATAAAATAAAATAAAATAAATAAAATAAATGTTACTCTAGGAACTAAGGAAAACAATAATAATAATAATAGAATAGGATGAGATAAGGTGACCATTATTCTAAATTTTATCAGAATAAAACCATGGAATACTTCAGGTGAGTTAAGTAGAATAATGCTGCCTAAACTATTAACAGTGCTAACGACAGTCTGTTTTGCTAATTCTAACACTGACCCTATTCTTTATAATTGTGTTTTAGTATGATTGATTTGGTTCTGTGACCTGGATGATCTAATTGTGGAGCTTTCATTGATCATCTAGACAACATCTGCACTACTTTCTTCAGTGAGATGTCAGTTTGTTTTCGAATTCTCCAAGAATGGCATAACTATCTCTCCTTATGACTTTGGCTGTGATGAGTTGTCTTTAGAGGTTTTATTATCCATGTTACTTATCATTTCGCTGACCAGGAGTTGCACCTTTTCGCCTTGTGATTTGTTCCTTACTAGTTGGTGAATTTGGTGTGTCAGTGTGCCTGCTGGGTAACGACTGATCTGAATACCAGACTTATAGAAATACTCTGGCATTTTTAGATTATATCCATTTCTCAATATTTTTACATTTACCCAGTCAAACAGGCGTCCATAGTTGTCTGGATGGCATTATATGAAGAAAATACATGTCGCCTTTTTTGACAATTAGTTTATATTCTTGAACTGAAAGTCTAAGGTTTAGGGGGTGGGAAGATTAGGACTTTCTGTGTTACATAATCGTTATCTCAGACTTACTATTTTAATGACTTCAGATGCATATGTAAGGTTTAAACCAGTAGGGACTAACTGTAGCATACTGGAGCTTTTGAAATTCCCATTAGTTAGCATCTACCTCTATCTCAACTTCATCGGCTTCTAAAAGGCCTTCGAGAGCGTTGGTGGAGAAGTAATTTGGAAACTACTACAATAATATGGAGTGAAGTGCTCTCTCCCAACTCTTTATCAACCTCATTCAACAGCTATATGACAGTGCCATGTGTCAGGTGATCTACAAAGGACAACTCACTGTAGCCTCTGAGGTGGGTACATGAGAAAAGCAAGGCTGCCTATTATCACTCACTATGATATTCCTAACTGTGGGGGGCTGGATTATGCAAATGTCCGAGCTTTGGGATTGAGAAGACAAGAAGACGTTGGACTACCGACAAGACGACTACAGAAGATTTGGATTTCGCAGATGATATATGTCTAACGTCACACAAACTCGAAGACTTATAGGCGAAAACCAAAAACCTGCCTGAAGAGGCAGGTAGTAAAGACATGATACAAGAGATACATCGATGATACTTTCATTATTTGTGATGAGAATTGTGATTTAAAAAACCTACTTCAAATCTTCAATAACGCCCACCCAAACATTAACTTTACACTTGAGACTGAATCCGACGGAATGGTCCACTTCCTCGACGTCCAGCTGACAAGAAACGCCAACAACTCTCTGAAAAGATCCATATATAAAAAGCCTACATGGAATGGAAAATTCATCAACTTTTAAAGCTTCGTGCCCCTAAGGAGAAAGAGGAACCTGATATACGCTCTTTTCTCGAGGATTCGGAAGATATGCAGCGAGGAAGTGAATGAAGAAGAACTGCGTAATCTCCGAAAAACCCTGATGGAAAGCGGTCTCCCGCCCAGGTACATAGACAAAAATCTCAAATCTAAGAAGACTTCAGAACAAGTCCAATCCGTTCCAAAGAAAATACTTCTGCTTAATCTAGAATTCAAAGGTGATATTGAAGCAGAAATCCTTCGCAAACGCCTCTGCAAATCTCTTAGGAAAACATACTTCGCCGCGAGCCTACGACTGACGTTTTCTCGCAAGAAACTGTTCAGCCAGAACGTGAAAGACAAGCTGTCGCATTGGGCCACCTCAACGTGCATATACCAGTATACTTGCTCTTGTGGAGCTGAGTACATCGGCCGTACCATGCGCCGACTTGGAAAACGCGCTCGCGAACACTACCCAGCCTGGCTAGTAAGAGGAGACCAAAAACTTGTATACAGTTCAGTGACAGAACATCTGGTCAACTCAGGACATTCAGCGCCCTTCGAAAAATCCTTCAAAGTAATATACAAGATTCGATCAAACCTATCAAA
>OX235274.1:7324566-7389633 GCA_944472155.2 Trichobilharzia szidati | reverse complement strand
TCCGGTGACGCTGGTTCTAGTCTCGGAAGGGGCACGAGGTCCACCAAGATTTCAGGCACGCTTAGCTAACGAGTGTCAGCACACATTAAACCTGGTTTCAAAGCTTCCCAGCTAGCATTTTCTTCGGGCACACTGCAGACTTTTCGGGGCAAAAAACTTCGGGCGCATTGCAGATCTTGGGTATTTGACCCGAAGTCTGCCCCAATAAGTCTGCAATGCGCCTGAGGTCTGCCTTAAAAAATCTGCAATGCGCCCGATGTCTCCCCCGAAAAGTCTTCAGCGCGCCCTAAGCTTACCTCAAATAGTTTGCGGTGCGCCCTAAGTTACTATTATACACCGCGCGTACGGTTCCGCATTTAACCCGCAGTCGACAACTAGCATTGCGTCAATTCTATTACGTACACAGGTCGCTTCAATAAACAGCAAGTTAGCAGCAGCTCAACGATTCACGATATAAAAACCAGTGAATTTTAATTAGAAATACATTTAACAACATTTTACAAGGAATTTACAATCTTTCGACAAGTCATATAAGTAAAACATCTTATAAATCAGCCGAAAAAGTCATCCGTGTGCTTTCAGCGTCCGGGATGTTCTCTTTGTTGGCATCGACGGTCATCTGAAAATGGAAGTTTGAAAAAAAAACCTACCAAAGGTGAACGCCGTCGCTTTCTTATCCTCGGCTTCAGTCTGTCTCAACTGTTATGGAACCAACGTTGAATGGCAGTCTGCAATGCGCCCGAAATCATTTCTGGCTGGGTTCTTGACGTTGCCATCAGCCACCTAATAACAACAGTTTTGGGGAATCACCATAGTATGCTGGATATAATCATTAGCAAGTAACTGAAAAGCACTTTAGGCACTGACTATTAATTAGTAGTGTAAAAGATGCTTGTAATAGCCAATCGACGAAAAATTTTATTTCTTTAATTCTCAATGAAGCTGAAATAAATGAATAAATAAATAATTCCAACCCTAAGTTTGGCAAGCTCGTGAGAAGTTTAATATGAAGTCCAAAAAAGCTTCTGACCTTTGAAAAATCATGGAATTCCTAATAACCATACTTATTTACTCTAATAACAATTATTATTAATGTTTGCTTTAATTCCTGGAGGAACATAGGGCTTCAGCTGCACGTCTCCATTGCGTTCAGTTCTATGCCTCACCTCACTCCACGTCCGCCCACATGCTTACATCTCCTCTCCACATGACCTCCTCCACTCCATGTCACTTTCACACTGACGACCAACTTTCCGCTTCCCATTCGGGTTCCACTCGAGCGACAGCCTACCGTGTGATTTCACTCACTTGATGGTTGTTTTCTCAGAGTATGGCCAATACACTTCCATTTCTTCTTGCATATTTTTTGCACAGTTGGTTCCTGCTGAGTTAGCTTGCTTCCAGAAATCCCTCTTTGTTGCTGATTTTTTCTAGCCGGCCATCTGATCTTGAGTAGCATTGAGAGAAGACGGCTGTTGATGTGTGTAGTTTGTTCGAAGTGCTCTTCATGACGCGCCAAGTCTCTGATCCATAAAGTAGCACTGACTTCATATTGGAGTTGAAAATCCGGATCTTATTTTTCATGCTGAGGAGGGCTGTTGACTTCCACACAGACTTGAGAGTAATGAAAGCTTGCCTTGCTTTCCTGATCCTCAATTTGATGTTCTCATCAGTTCAGTCCACCTGTGGTTCAAAACAGTTCTTCACAGGTAGGTAAAAGAGGTTGCTTCTTTCAGATTTCTCCCATTTATGCTGATTGTTATCTGTTTTTGTTTGCTAGGAATCTTCATCACCTCTGTTTTCTCCATGTTCACCTGTAAGCCTATCTTCTCTGGATGCTCCTTCTGCCGACTTGTTGTTTTTCCCTTGCATATCTTCCAGTTTGTGGGAAATCAGACATATATCATCGGTGAAGTCCAGATCCTCCAAGTGTTTTGTGTGGGTCCATTTTATATCTGTTTTCTCACTACTTGCTGTCTGTCACATTATCCAGTTTACCGCAATCAGGAAAATCATTGGAGATAGTAGGCAGCCAGCCAGCCTTGTCTTACTCCTGCCATCACTTCGAAGGATTCCGTGAGTTCCCCGTTGTTGATTACTTTGCATGCAGCATTGTCGCACAGATGTTGGATGAGATGTATAATTGTCGGTGGCACCTCATAATATCGAAGTAGTTGCCAAATCACCTCTCGATCGACGCTGTTGAATGCCTTTTCAAAGTCGATGAGGTTGAGACAGAGACCTGACTGCCATCCCAAGCTTTGTTCAACGATAATCCGTAGTGTTGCGGTTTGATTGATGCATGACCTGTGCCTCCTGAATCCAGCCGGTTACGGTTGAAGTCTTTGGATGTAGAATCCCTATTTACGAACGTTCCACTGACAGAAACTATATGTTTTATATGCAGATATATAGAAGACAACAAATTGAATATAGGTATACCCACTACAGATCTGAAAGAACTACTTCTGAGATGTAAATTAAATGTACAGTTTACTTTCAATGAAGCAATCTACAGACAAAAGGATGGTATTGCAATGGGTTCTCCCTTGGGTCCTCTCCTTGCAGATTGTTTTATGTCCAGTCTAGAAAATGATCAGCTGAAGCCTATAATCCAAAGCTTTCAAATGTATAAAAGGTATGTAGATGACACCTTTATTATTTGTAATAGTGCTTGTAACTTGAATATTATATTAAATGTATTTAATGGTTGCCATACAGCGATAAAATTCACACTCGAAATGGAGAACGAGTTTAGTATTCATTTCCTCGATGTGAACTTATCAAGAAGGACCGATGGAACTCTGAAAAGATCGATTTATCGTAAGCTGTCATGGAATGGTCAATTGACAAATTTCTACAGCTGGGTACCCATTGGTCGAAAACGAAACCTGATCCGGTCGCTTGCCACTCGTATTCGGCGCATATGTAGCCCTGATACTGTGGAAGATGAGTTATACATCTTGAGGAAAATCCTAATAGAAAATGGATTTCCACCACGTTTTATAGATAAGAATAAACATTTAAATCCTAAAAGACGTGACTTATCAACCGTACACAAGAAGATACTTTACATGAGCTTGGAATTCAAAGGGGACTTAGCTTCCGATATCATGAAACGAAGGATATCACAGTCCCTGAAAAGAACATTCCCTGCTGCTTCTCTGAGAATAGCCTTTACTAGTCGACCATTATTGTTCAATAACCTGAAGGACAAGATCCCGCTGTTGACCAACTCTATGTGCATTTATCAATTCACCTGCTCGTCTGGAGCTAGGTATATCGGTCGTTCGACTCGAGTTTTGTCCAAGAGGGTGCAAGAACACTATCCTGCATGGTTACGAAAAGGTGGAAGTGGAGCAATAAGAAGCGCGATCATTGAACATCTGGTCGATAATGATCACCCTATCTCTATAGCCTCCGCCTTCAAAGTCATCTACAAGGCAAAGAGTAATTTACCCAAATCCCTACGTACCCGACTCATCTGTATTGCTGAAGCTTTGGCTATCGAAACAGAAAAGCCAGATCTCTGTGTACAGGAAAAGTTCGTTCAACCCCTCTAACTTTCATGGTCTTAATCCCTCTATGCTAAAGTATGGTAATCCCCAATCATATTTTAGCTCTACCAATTTTTCATTTTTTCATTTTTGTCTATTCAATTTGTATACTCTTCCTTATTAAGTCAATTGTTACTATTACTACTCTCACTTTTAATTGTCCTCGGTATTATTTCACTTGTTCCACTTGTCATTCTAAATCAATTCCTTTTTACAACATTAAATTCTATGCTATTAAATTTCACACAATATTACGTAACGTTTTTATTTTTTCGATTTGTCTACTAATCTTATAATTGCACACCTTTTTCAAGTTCTATCCATCCTATGAATTATTCTATATATGACATTAATTTGCTTTGCCACTTGACATTTAACTATGATTATAATCACAAACATTTTAGTTTTAATTGCATTCCATACCACTATTATTATTATTTTATGCATTCACACCTATGTTTCAATTCCCTCACCGGTTATAACTTCATAAAAACCAATAAAAATAACATCAAAACTCAAATTTACCTCAACAGTGCTGTGAGACAGCAGCTAGCTATACAAACTGTCAATGGTCGTGAACATTGAATAGTCTGTTTATTTAAACTGATCTCCATTGGTGGGAAATGAAAAGGCTGTCATCGCTTAATCGTGTACTGGTTGGCAAAAGATTGTACAAATACCATCAGAAGCATTGTTGTATATTAATATTAACGTTTATTTACAAACTGGTGAACTGATTAACCATTGTAAATCTGTTTCGTTATATCTTGAAGAATAAACAATTGGTTCTGTCTTTAGATATAACATAACTATATCACATGATATTCCTCAGATTATTATTTTAATTATAAATCCTGTATGCTGAGAAAATATTTTGGGACCAAATACGCTGAAAAATTCTAATATTTATTTACATATTGACTGAAATAAAGCTCTTATTGTATTGTTAAATATCAAATTAATGATATACAGTCAGGGGGAAAATGCATCATAATTACAAAGTTAGTTAAAACACCGGCAAAGTTAAAAAACAGCGTCCAAAGGGAGGAGGACGCACATGTAACCTTTAACCGACCGCTCATAAAATAAGTGGTTTTACACGAAAAAGACGTTTATTTACAAGAAAATCCATGAAAACACATTAAACTGGGTATCCTTCTCTGATATGACTTAAACATACGTCCCAGTTTTAGTCAGGAGTATCAGTTCTTAAGTTAGACCAGTTTCTGTATACGTATTCCTCGAGAAGACTTAAGGTGAGCTTTCTTTGTGACTCGTTTATCGCTGTTATCCTGTTTTTCAGTCTTCTAAAAGGCCCTCAGTTGAATTACTACGGTTTTCAGCAAGAGGACCAACGACTACTTACTTGGAAAGTGTGGATAATAAAACAAAATAAACAATATCAACCCTAAATGTATCCCTAATCGTAACCCTAACCTCAATCCTGACCCCAAGCCTAACACTAACCCTAACTTTTATCCTAACCCTAATTAAAACCTTTATCACAACCGTAATCCTAATCCTAACCATAATACCTACCTTAACCCTTATCCCAACCCTAGAGAGCTACTAACTCATTGTCCAAACAGTACTTAAAAGCGTGATCTGGGTGAGATTCGCTCCTTACTGTGTGAACAGCGTAATTTGGGGGACATATACCACAAAAAGAGATCTGAATCTGCAGATATATCAACAACTGGATGTTGTCTGTGTGCGATGCACATATTTCAGTCTCATGTATGAAAGTACCCAAAGATTTATTTTGATTTCATGCACATCACCTTGATGTATTCATAATGTGATGAACTCTGTCAAAGCGTTTTCGGATAAAGCGACTGGGCCACGAGAAATACCCTTTGTGTAACAGGCGTCAGTTGTTACTTTTGCGTTCCTGTCCAGCATAATCCATCAACTGAAAATGTGAAATTAACCAAAACGAGCCATACTATTTTTTGTGTTTACGAGTTGATCACAGACTGATATCGGTTAGAGAACCATTGAAAACCAGGGAGTACTGGACAGCTGCTGTTTCATCCTAGTTTGGGAATCATCGGCAGTACGCACCCACTGGGATTCGAACCCAGGACCTTCCGGTTACAAGGCAAGCTGGTTCGTATACCATTCAGCCACTGGGACCCGATTCAATGGCTCATGAATTCTAACTTCTACCAATTCGTGATTTTAGCGCGACCCCAACTATTGTCGTCGGTGGAAATCCATCCACACGTGACTTCTAATTGGACCTCACTGGTCACGACTTCTCACTAGAACTGCAGGAAGCTCCAACCTGTAGCAAGTCACTAGCGAGCATCAGAATAATTTTCTATAGTTTGGTTTGTAAGGATTAGTTATGTTTTACGAGTTGATCACAGACTGATATCGGTTAGAGAACCATTGAAAACCAGGGAGTACTGGACAGCTGCTGTTTCATCCTAGTTTGGGAATCATCGGCAGTACGCACCCACTGGGATTCGAACCCAGTGTGTTTAATTTTACGTACTGATAAATGAGTAAGTAGTTAAAAAAGGTCGACATATTTTCATTTTTCTTAATGCGCAATAGATTATAAAGGTGTTTACTGACATTTGTGTATGTATTGAAATTTGAAGAAATGCATGTAGTCTAGAGACTATACATATGTGAGGAATGAAATATGCGAAATGTGGCAAATTTTATTTCCTTATTTTCTTCATAATATGTGGGAGAAATCACATCAGAACTTAAGACAATGTACAATTAACTACACTAGTTAGTCAATCAATCAAATTATTTCGCTACGACCTGACTGAAGGCAGTGAGATGAAAACATGATGTAGTCGCATATACGTATACATATATATATATATATATATATATATATATATAGATTTATTTGGTTAGAATGTTAGTCACACTAAGGGAAATCGCATCCATGGATATAAACTAGCCGTCAAAACGCATCATATCCATTCTCTCATATCACTGCATGCAGACAAACATGGACATCATTTCGACCACGACAACGTCCATATATTAGACAGGGGAAACGCCGAGAACCCCAGAGGTTTTTCGGAAGCCTGGTATTCCGGGGAATCGACAATTGCCATAGATTAAATTTACCAATCAATAAGAGGTAAATTTCATGCACAAAATGTCAAACTTTAGGTCAGGGAAACAATCACTACCAATAGAAGTAAACTAGAGGGTGAGCAAACAGACCCAAACAACCAAAGAGTCACATTCGAGGTCACCGCCAGGAGAGATGGCTAATAAACTCGTGAAGAAATTGAAGTATGCGCCAAGGTTAGGATGTTATCTAGTAAAGCAATGAAAGCTTCGCAAATAAACCATCTAGTTCAGAGAACACAACTACACCGAAATCATCCACCATAGAGCTACAGATCTTCTCTGTCATATCTATTAGAGGAAATGCACGGAGTTCAGATGCTGAGGTTTTTCTGAAGAATTTTTACAAAATCATGGTAATCGGCATCAATAACTTTTGCTTTTTTAACTCCCTGCATCCCCATCAGAACATAGAGCTTCAAGTTTGGGAGTTTCAGCAGTGGTTATTTTGTTTTTGCAGAGTAAACCTTCACAACAATCAGCAAAAATGGGAGGAACCTGAAAGAAACAACCTCTTTTACCTACCCACCTACAAAGCATCGTTTCAACTAAAGGCGGACGATACTGACGAGGATATCAAAGCAAGAATCGGAAAAGCAAGACAAGCTTTCACTACTCTCAAGTCTGTGTGGAGGTCAATAACACTCAGCATCAAAAATAACATCCGGATTTTAAACTCCAATATGAAGTCAGTGCTACTCACTACACGGATCAGAGACTTGGCGTGTCATAAACAGCATCTCAAACAAACTACAGACCTTCATTAACAGCAAGCTGTCTTCGCTCAATACTCAAGATCAGATGGCCGGCCAGAAAAGATCAGCAACAGAGATCTCTGGGAGCGAATCAACCCAGCAGGAACCGGTTGTGAAACAAATAGGCAGGAAGATATGCAGTTGGTGGATTGGCCATACTCTGAGGAAAGAATCAAGTGACATCACTAGACAATCCATTGCTCGAGTGGAACCCGAAAGGGAAGCGGCGAGTTGGTGGTCAGTGGAAGGGTGACTTGGAGGAGGTCATGTGAATAGGAGATCAAAGTGTGTGGGTAGACATGGAGCCAGGTGAAAACTCTAGCAGAGAACCGAACTCAATGGAGACGCACGGCTGAAGCCCTATGTTCCCCTAGGAATTAAAGGAAACAATAAGAGTGAAGGTTTTAGCCTCGCGCTTAAACCTCCCTCTTTCTCCCAGGCGTGTAACCAGCTGGGGAACTAGGTGAGGTTTAGGAGTGCGTCGACTAAGAACCGAACCTGGACTATGTGTGTGTGGTCGGCCGGCTAACGGTCTGTCATTGAATCACTGACGCACAATGTCGTTAGTAGGAGTCAAATGCTACTAAGTCTTCGCTACTACTTTTTAGCCGATATCACTATCGTAAAGAACTCCAATCTGGAATAAATTAGATCTTTATAAATTCAAAAATATTCATTTTTGGTCTTTTATTCGGAATCAAATGATTCCAAATGTCTGCCAACCAGTTTCTTTTCAGTCGATTAATCCTGCACTTGGTCTGGACATCTATAAAATGTTACAGAAAAATTCAACAATTGTGATTTTTTTTCACGGTTACAGATATTCTCTATAGATGTATTTTCTGAAAGTGTACGAAATCTAAATCTACAGCATTCCAGTGACTATGTGCCAATTTATGACATAAATTTCTCTATCAAATATGTAATTCCTACTTTTTATTCAGGGTTTTCAGACTGTCTAGGTGCGATGTAACATACTCGTTTGCTCTATTGAGCATTGGACATCAGGTATTAAGTCTCAGACTTGTATGAGATATCTTTAATTTGTGAAAGAAGTCTATTCAAAGGGCTTTGACTAAAGATGCAGTAATCTGAAGAGTCGTATTAAGAAGAAATAAAGCTCTTTTAACACCTAGTTTTACTGAATCACGTATTGATGAGAAATAAAAAAACGTTAAAAACTGCTAACAGTGGGCTACTGACTACAGATAAGACTGGCGCATATTTCACGTGCGCCTTATTAGTAAATTTTCAGGTGAAATATCCTGAAAGCCTTGACTGATCAATATATTCTGTCGTAAATCCGACTGCTTATTTGTCTCACAAAATATATACGAATAAGTTATCCGCAGAAATATATCTTGTCAGTATATGTAGTGTTCGTTGTTAGGTTGCTGGAGGCATTTGTTAGGAGGACCTAAACCCAAGTCCCATGCATACCGATACTCATAAGTAAGATATATGCGCAGTCTGATATCTCCTCAGAAGTTGATAGTAACAATAATAATAATACGCTTTATTCCAAAACAGTACTTGTGATACGGAATGGAATTCTCAGCATTGTTACTACACTGTTGCATCCAGTTAGTACATTATCAATAAATAGAATTCTACATAGATTGAGGAAACCACAGTTCATTATTACAACAATACATTGGCATGTCAGTAGCAAAGCCAAAGTTGAACAGTGTTTGAAGGTGTTAGAAAAGTAGGTGCTATCATATTTACTGGCGTAAGCGAGAGAAAGAAACAAAGCAGCACATAACGGAAAAAGAGAGAGAGAAAAGGAGAAGAAAGAAAGAAAATGTTGTACCTATTGATGATGTGAGTTGGAAAGACGAGAAACCAGTTGTACTACTGACTATTTAATGAATTATAGGTGTCACGCCTAATGCTTTCTTTATCACACAGAAAATGAGCTAAGCAGGGTATGGTTGAGTTTTTGTACTTGCTGGTGCGAGCATATAGTTTTTTATATATAGGCTTCTGGCTTTGCCTGATGAGATGCAAGGCGACAGTTGTGAATGAAGAGGGTGATGTGAGTTAGATAGCTTAATGTTACCTTCTTCGGCTGCACCACTAGTGAATCTGGGTTCGAATCTCAGAAAAGCTATAAGTCACCTCAAGGTTGCAGAGTTAGCATGCCTTACTAACGTGAGCCAAACCTGGAACCAAGTCTTCTTTCCGACTGCCTATAAACATCTAACAGCCATTCGAAGTTCACTGCGATGTCCAGTCATGTGACTTAGGGATCACACTGTAAAGTTGATCGACAAAATCTAGTCAACATTAACCCTAAGGACTAAACAATTGCTATTAGTTATTCTCTAGTGATCTGCGCATCGGTGGCACAGTGGTTAGGACTCTCGCCAACCATGCAAATAGTCCGGGGTTTGATCCCCTGCCGACGTACACTTGATATCGGCCTGCTAAATTTGGGCTACCGATATCACACGCTGAAAATCCCATATTTGTATCAAAAATACTGTGTGGAATCAAGCTATAATAAAATTAAGTACAAATACACAAATAGATAACTGATATTCATCAAGAATGGTAGTCTACGCACAAATTCCCCGTACTGAAGATCAGATAGCTAGCCAGAAAGAATTAGCAAAAATAAACTCTTCGGATGAACCAACCAGGATCAACAGTATGTAGAAGAAAATTTAGATGGATCGGACACACGCTGGGTAGACCGTCGCGCATTAACCAGGCCACCAGTCCAGTGGAACCCGAAATGGAAAAGACGAGTCAGCAGTTAGTCTGAGGGTGACTTGGAGGAGATCATGTGAGTAGGATGTGAGGGAATATGAGCAAGCGTGGGGTCAGCTAAAAAAGGATCACTGGGAATAAGACAAAGTGGAGATGCGCTTTTAAAGCCACCAATTTTCTACTCGGAACTCAAGAGAACGACATTGTTAGTAATTTAGAAGACAAATTTTGCGAGATGATATCATTTCGTAGTTTCTTTACTAATGGTTATCCAGAGATCTTCATCACTTGTCACAGTAAAGAAATACCACATCTAGAAAAGACAGCTTCTATACCAAAGAAAGCTTTCTTTATTAACCTACCATTCAAGGGTGACCAGATTATGCAGTTGACAGCTAGCTCAAAGACTTCGGTCAGCCATCAGGCGCACATTCTACGCCACCGCATCTCTTTCCTTCACATGCTGAACATTTTTGATCCCTGTACCTACGATTAAAGGATGAAATTCTGTGGACTCTACTTCAAACTGTATCTACAAGTTCACCTGCAGCTGCGGTGACACCTATATAGGTAGAATCAATAGAATATTCCAATGTCGTCGAAAAGAACATGTTCCAAAATGGTTACTAAATCATATAGAAAATCCCAATGTAATTATTAATCTGAATAGAAATCCATCATCATCCATTGCAAAACACTTGTTAATGTCAGGTGACAAAATCAATATTAATGACTGTTTCACAATTATTTCACCAAATAACTCTAATTCAAGGTGACGGAAGCACTTTTGAGGATTAATCACATACAGCCTAAACTGTGTGTATAGAAAGCGAACAACAGACTTCAATCTTCGCCTACCATGGACTACATGACCTATCTAAATATGATTGGTCATTAGTGTGTATTTTTGTGTTTTTTATATAACTGAGTAATTGTCATGAACTTTATTTTATTATTGTTAACCATGTTAGTTGTAAAGTGGTTGTAAAGAAATTACGAAATGACGATATCATCTCGCGAAATTTGTCTTCTAAATGCCTTATTCAAATTTATCAAAGGGACTAATTGTTTTAATGTTAGTATTGTTAAAGTGCTGTTCTGAATTTCGATAAGGTTTGAATTACTAAAAATACATTATACTTGTAACATTGTGTCAATATTTCATTCTTAAGAAAACAGCATCTTTTAACTACACTTTTAATTCCTTAATTTGCCCATAACCTGCTTTCTTAATCCTCCGAAAAGGGAAATGTCATTATTCACTTTAAAAAGATAACAATGACACATATGAAGTATTCAAAGTTCAATGTCCTACTGTCAGTCCACAAAAATCTACTGCCTATTCAATTATTCAATTAATACTTCTTTCCCTATTATCAACTGAAATAGTTTGTTTCATGGATAAGAAAAATAAAAATGTTTAAAAAAAAGCAAATTTTTTTAGAAACTACTAACAAGATCTGTGCTGTCCATCTTTAACATTGTTACAAAGTGAAGTGAAGTGTCTTCTTTACTTCAAGATCATGTCAATGGTTTGAAATTAATGAAAAATGATTTTTTTAAATATAAGGGGCAAAATTAAAAGGCTTCTTAGAGGATAATCTGGTATTTAGCTCGCTATAGCCTAAATTACAGACAGAATTAACAATACAGGGAGCATTTTTGCCTTTTAGTAGACCACTTTTTTAAGTAGTTGACTTTAGACTACTGAAATGAAATCAATTAAGTAGTATGAGTGAAATTATTTATTTTTTTAAGATATTGTTTGTATATTTCTGAACATCTCCTTCGTTGGCACAGTCAGAGATTGACATACATTACCTCCAACTGTGTATACGGATTCGCATGTATCTGTGGTAACAGTTACTTTGAAAGAATACAAAGAAGGGCTTACGTCAAGTAACTTCGAACATGTATCAAGTAGCCTTAGGTTAAAGGGACCAAACAGTTTAAGCTCTTCAATCATCACACACCTGATAGATACGGGACACCGAGTAGACTCTTTGTGATCATTCAAAATAATTAACAGACAAAAGTATGTTTAAATTGTACATTGATTAATTTCATTAAAGGTTATACGTTGTACGCAAATTATGAGGGTCAACAAAATAAAAATTAATCCATGTTATTCTGCATCAGTGTTTGTACTTTCTCTGGTCCAAATTGTAAACGAAATTCTTGCATGAAATTGATTATATTGGACGGCAATATTCAGTTTTCATTGACGTATCGACTCCTAATACGGATGTTTAGATGTAATCTGACGATTGACAGTATATTTAGACTATGGATCTTTCTACAGGGATTTAGATTAATTTCAGTGGAAGTCCCATGATGAACCAACATCATTTATAGAGATTACTGATAACCATGGAGTACAGTGTTTTAAAGAAATCTTATCTTCATGTATTGGTTTTCTAGGCATTTTGTTTGATTGGTTGGAGGATTTCATCACGAGCTGACATCAGTTAGCGAATCATTGAAAATGGTGGGAGTGCTGGACAGTTGTTTCGTCTCAGCTTGGGACTTTTTAGTGGTGTACACTCTAGGACATACTGGTTACAAGGCGATCTCGTAGGCCATTAAGCTAGAATTCATGAGCCATTGGGTTGGAGCTCCGATGGCTGTACACTACAAAAGAGTCTCAGGCTGGGACGAAATAGCTGTCCAGCACTCCCAGGTTTTTCAATGATTCTTTAATTGATGTCAGCTCGTGATGAAATCCTCCAACCGAAGAAATCCTATCATCTAAATATAGATCCTCAAGGTATAATGCCTACTGGATGGATCTCCTAGAGCTCTACTTAGCAGTCGCGACCAGTACAATTCACCATTTCAAGGTCAAGTGGGAGCCGGTCGACAGCAATGGTTGGCAGTAGAACTATACTACGAACTCACAGAGAATTCACATGTCACTGAATCTCTGCTCAAACGGTGGTATAGCCAACCAACTTGGTCTCATGATCTGATTCAATCCCCCTGGTGAAGTAGCGAGTATAGAATGTTGACTATCTATTGCTCCTTAGTTTTCAATGATCTCTCTGACTGATGTAGATTCGTGATGATGTTGCCATTGAAAGTAAAATGATGTCATCTGGTGGATGGTGACTAACAGTAGAATCGAGGATGGGCACTTCATTACATCTGGAACTTGTCAGCTGGATGTACCTGTAATCCTTAATGAGTGATCGTGTTTCCACGGAGATTCCAAGGCAACACATTTTCATTTGGCTTACTTCTGGCCATTGTTATCATAACTGTTTGTCACCTTTCGGAATTACACTAAGATTATCTTGTCTCCATTATCTGATCACAATTCACTATATGATCATTATATTCCACCATTATATATGACATCCCACTGCGTTTACCACTTCACGTAGGGAGGACTCATTGATCTCTGCTAATCAAGGCTATAGAACACAATCCTAATTAATAGAGGAGATTTTTAGCTCAGGTTGGCGATCATGATTTAGCTGTTTTCTCTGAGCTGGTTGTTTTAATTGCGAGGCTTTCACTGTTCCCCCTCTGGATAACATCTTCAGGGAAGGTTTTAATATCAAATGAACTTGTGTGAATTCTCCATGAATGATATACAAAACCATATCTCCTAAAAACCTTCGTTGTCATGATTGGACATACATTTACATCTCTACTGATAATTTTTATTCACGTGGAATTTGAAATCTCTTGTCATATTGTGGTGAGAGCTGTCTGCAAGACAAAATTGTAGACAACAATTTACGTCGATGTTTACGTCCCGAATAAGGGTCATGAGAGAAAAACAATAACAAAGCGCCATCTTGAGGAACTAACCGACCAATCACAGCACACTTAACGTGTGCAAATACGATTCGCAGATATATGGCTTAACTTTCCGAGAAATGGTCACAAGTAGTACAGAATAACATTCAGCAAGAAAACAACAAATCAGAAGACGCTGCCTCTCCACTGACAATAATGTACATAAAAATCTATAAATATCTGCTGATTTTCTTAATAAACGATCTGTTTCCTTGCCCATGTCTTCTGTCGTCACAATGTAATTTATTTTTTTATTAGTTGGTAAATTTGAAATATATTGATATGCTTGTTAACTGCTGGCTGGTTCATCTGAGTACCAGGCTTCTAGAAATTTCCTGGCAGTATTTTTAGTGTTTCCTCTATTTAAAATTACCACATTATCCCAATCAAGTCTGTGTCCACGATTATTCAGATGCATGGATGTGAAAGAATACATACCGTGCCTTTTCATCACAGCTAATTTGTGTTCTTGGATTCGGATTCTAAGGCGGACGCCCCCTTTGACCGATGTAATGTTTATTGCAGTTCACACGATTTATCTTGTAAATGGTATTAATTTTATATTCTTATTCTGTTGGGTGAATCTTTTGATTTGCACAATATCGATTGAGGTGATTGTGCTGACTTGTGCGTTATATCTATTTCAAAAGGTCTTAATATTCTAACCGTTAGTTGTTTCAGAGATATTCTTTATGGATATGGCAGAATGAATTCTCTTGTGGTCTTTGATGATTGTTCCTTTTTGGTATTACGACTTGAGTTTGAACACTTTTTGATGAAATTGTGTGTGAGTATTCATTCTTTTTGAAGACAGTTAGTAGGTATTTCTCTTCCGCTGTCTTCAACACTAGAGTGCTACAATGTCTTTGGACTCTTTAAAATAATGTCTGCAGACTGCTACTTCTGTAAGTAATCAGGTTATTACTATCTTAGTTGCGAATTTGATCTGTGTGCGCTGATTCACTGCATATTTGTGTTTCAGATGTCAGTTCTCTTGATGAAGACATCAAAGAATAGAATTTCGGTATTTAATTCTTCTTCTCTCGTGAATTCAGTGTCTTCAAATATGTTGTTTATTAATTTATACGTATAATCCAAGTCATTTTAAATTATTACACATATATCATAATATAATAATAATAATAATCACTTTATTCCACAACAATAGCAATTTACAGCATGGAATTTTCAGCGTTTCTTTTACATATTGCAATGGTTTAGCTCTGTTTATAATTATATAAATGTATAAAATGTTAAAATATTGATAGTTAATAGGAAAAAAAATAAAATCCCAACAAAATCACACCATTGCTAGGTCATAGTGAATAATAAATAAATAATATAACAAATAACACATGCAATAATATGCATCACTACATTTTATAGTTTAGTTAATGATTTAAAAGTTGTAAAAGTTCTTTTCTGATATTTGTCTCTTCACACAATACTCGTGCCAAATATGGTACGGTCGAATTTGTATGTTTTGAAGTACGAGCATAAATGTTTATGAAATTTCTTCTGGTCTTACCCGAAGAGATGCAGGGAAACAATTGTGAATAAAGAGGATGTTCACTATCAGACAAGATAACTTTAGCTAAGTGTTTACAAGAATTCATATGCCTATTGACAACAGTATCAGTTAGTTGAGTCAAAGGGATAGCACTGACCCTACTTACAGCCTTCAATGTTGTTCGTAGTATTATATGGTCTTTCTTGAGTAGCCCAGGGAAGAATAATGGAGAACAATAAAGAATGATGGGCAAAACACATGAATTAATAAATTGTATGAGAAGAGATTGGGTTATACCTGAGTGTCTCAACTTCTTTATGTAATAAGTCAGACGGAAAACTTTCTTAGGAACTCTAAGAATATGAGACGACCAGCAAAGGTTTGAAGAGAAACTAATGCTAAGATAAGAAACACTTGACTTACTCTCTATCATGGTACCATCAATGCTACAACAATCATGAGATTGGATCAATCCATGCATGTCTTTTTCACTTCTCAAGCTGAAGTCAACAGTATTACATTTAGTTGGATTTAGTTTAAGACCATTTGAGCCAGACCAATCCTTAACTTCAGCTAAGAATCCATTCATATGGGAACAATCCGATGTGGAAACTACAGGGACAGAAACGGTCAGATCATCAGCATACTTAATGAAGTTAACTTTGGGTGAGTTCGGAAGGTCATGCTTAAAGAGAGAGAAAAGAAATGGAGAAAGTACTGCACCTTGAGGCACACCACTTTCAGTTAGCTGATAAGTGGAGCGCTTTCCAGCCAAAACAGTATGCTGTTTCCTATCCTTAAAATAAGAAGACAGCCATCTAGTTGCCCAGGACTCTGTTTGTGCTGAAATCGTCTTTCCTAATAAAAGTGTCCTAGGAACAGAGTCGAAAGCTGCAGTAAAGTCTAAAAAAGCTGTTCGATCGAACTTAGCACCCTTATCAAGGCAGGAAACAATATTGTGATGTAGTACAACGGCTGCATCTAATGTACTTCTTCCACACTTATAAGCAAACTGCTTAGGGTCACTAAAAGCTTTTAAAGAAGGTTTAAGAATGTTCAAAAGAAGTTTCTCCATAGTTTTCAAAAATGGAGATGTTATAGCAACCGGTTTAAACTTTATACCTGCTCCAGAAGATGATTTCTGTACAGGTACAACCTTGATTTCTTTCCAGTCAGCAGGTACCGTTTCCTTGTTGAATGATGAATTAAAGATTTGAGTAAGAGGATGACACAAGATGTCTGCACACTTTTGAAGAAGAATGCCTGGTACACCATCTGGACTAAGGCTGTGTGTTGGATTTAAAGATTTCAAACATAATAGTACATCCTTTTCTTTAAAACCCGGAAAATTACCATTATCTTGACTAGTTACATCAGGTACAGGTATATTAATTTGTTTCATGATAAATGATTTGTTTAAAGCATTAACATCAGAATAAGCATCAACAGACATTTGTTTTTTACTTGTAAGTTTATTGAAAAGTTTCCAAATGTTTGAAGGATTTTTACATGATAAAAATTTTTCATTATATAGTCTGTTCAATCTTTCTATTTCAATTTTTATAAGGGTGTTTATTTTACGGACACCAGTATTATCACAATTCTTATACAACTTCTCTTTTTGTCTTCTAAGTTTTTTCAGCTGCAAAGAAGAGATTCTGTCAAATCTCGAAAAGTGTTTCATATAGACAGCAAATTTCCAAACAAAACTTCAGATAATCGGTTATATTAGAGACAGTAGCATCTAACTTGTCGTCAGTAAATAGTTCCCAGTTGGTATCATACAACATGCTTCTTAGTGCTAGAATGTTGTCATGGGAATATGAACGTTCATGTATCTTCTTTGTTAAATGACTAAACAATTTTTGTTGTAACTTGCAGTACACTTTCGGTAAAATACGAATAATGCAGTGGTCAGAGTTTAGCAAAGGAGCTCTCCTTTGGGTTTCATATACATCACGTTCATTTATGAAAACCAAGTCTAGTGATTTGTCCAGACGTGTATTAAACTTGACTAGATTCTCATGACCAAGTGAAGTAAGAAAGCTGTGATCACATGAATTAAAATCACCACAGACTATAGACAACGAGTTTCCGAATGCAGGAGCAGCGAATTCAGTAAATTCATCTGCAAACATAACTATATTAGAAAGGCTACAATTGGGTGTTATGTAAATATTTGTTATGTATATATAAGAATATTTGCTTAAGTGTTTTGGGCAATCATTAGCGTAACGTACTCAGGTTTTTGGTTTAATTGTAGGTAGGGCTATTAATTCTAATCTTTGCATAACGGCTTCAGCTATTAATCCTGATATGGGCGATCCCATCGATGTTCCTTTTATCTGTTCGTATACTTGAGTATTGAATTGGAAGTATGTTGTAAGGCATAATTTTATGAGTTCTATCCAACTGGAACATTGCGTTTTTGTGTGGTCTTCGTTATAGAGTAGTTGTTGCATAGTTTCTTTTGATAGTTTTGGACCAATTGAAGCATATATTGCTATGACATCAAGGGACACCATTATTTCATTGTCATCTGCTTGACTGTTTTTGACTTTCTCTAAAATTTGTATCGACTAATTGATAGAATGATCGCATGATTCTGTTAGGTAATTTAATTTACTGAAAAGTTCTTTAGATAGATTATATGTTGGCGATCCTGGTAGCGAAAAGATTGGTCCTAAGAGAATGTGTGGCTTGTGTAGTTTCGGTCTACCATAAAATCGAGGTAAAACAGGTCCGTTAGATTTCATTCACCTCTGATATTGTTTCGTAATCTGTCCTGTTTTCACTAGTTTCTTTAACGTTACTTTGATTTTTTATCTAATGTTTGTATAGGGCTTTTCATCAGGTGTTGATATAGATTATTATCTTTGAGTAGATAATTTGATTTCTTCGTGTAATCTTCTGTGTCCATGCTTACTGTTGTTCTTCTTTTTTTAGCTAGTAGTATTGTGATGAGAGCTGTCTGCAATCCAAAATTGTCGACAACAATTTACGTCAATGTTTACGTCCCTAATCAGGGTGATGAGAAAAACAGTTACAAGGGTTAACCTTGAGGAACTCACCAACCAACGCAGCAGACTTAACGTGTACAAATACGATTCGCAGATATATGGCATAACTTTCTGAGAAACGGTCACAAAGAGTACCAAATAGCCTTGAGCAAGAAAACAGCGAATCAAAAGATGTTGCTTCTTCACTGACAATAATGTACATAAAAATCTATAAATATGTCTTGATTTTCTCAATAAACGATCTGTTGCTTGACCCTTGTCTTCTGTCATTACAGTACAACTATGTGTTTTCTATTCTTCAGTTTCTTCAAAGCATTCTGCTCTTGAGTGTTAAGTTGGGTATTATGTTTTTTTTCTCTGTTTGATAATGGGTATGATACATTGGCGTATTTTTTGTTGTACCTGCTCATTTAATTTTAGTGATTTGAGTGATAATTCTAAGGAAGCAGAGAAATCTGTTTTTGAAGCGTCACCATTATTGTTAGTTTTCTATTCTTGATAATGGTTTTTTCGATCAGTTTACGACGCAGTCATTTAGCGTTTCTTCAGATGTTTATAAATCTTCCTAAGTGGTTGTAGGAACCAATGAAATCGCCTAATTCATTTAACTTTGAAAATGTATGTCCAACGGCATCCATCAAAAGGTGTAACACAGAGATGGGTCATTAAGTTGATTTTATTGGTGTCTCTAGTTTCTTTGAAATCTTTTATTGATCCAAAGTACTTTCCTTACAATTGTAGTAGAAGCATATTAGATGCTGTCGTTGTACTCCATCACAATATTATTTCAAGTCTTCATCAAGACGCAAAGTTTGTTCGAGCCTCGTTTTTATACTACATTACTTGTTTTCACTCTATTCGTAGGACGCTTTTGCTAAGTAAGCTTATTTTAGCACACACTGAGTCTGGGGTCATAATATGGCTGTCTAATTATTGTTCAGGTAGAGAATGACATACTATTTTGGATGCAAAGCACTCCACTTCGTTGCTAACGGAAATTGGTGCGCCTCATTTGGGCTGTACTCTCTTTATTCCTTTTTTCTTTCATTTTTCATGACCTTCCGTATTCTTCCCAAGCTAATTTCATTAAATATACCGATGATCTGACCATTTCTGTCCCAGTAGTTTCTGCATTGGATTGTTCTTATATGATGAGTAGATCCTTCTCTGAAGTTAACAGATGGTCTCACCTGAATGGTCTTAAACTGAATCCATCTAAATGTCATATTGACTGACTCATTCATTCCCATGATTCCTGTAATATTGACGGTAGTGTGATAAGGAGTAAATGGGATATCTCTTATCTCGACATCAGCTTCTCTTCCAGTCTCTGTCGGTCGTCTCATATCCTGATGATTTCTAAGAAAATTGCTCGTCTGACTTATTAGATAAAGAAGTTGCGACTTCTCGCTGGCATGACTCAACCTGACGTTTTCTCCTACAATTTATTAATTCATGTATTCTGTCCATTCTACTTCTTCATTGTTCTCTCCCCTTATTCATCCCTGAACTTCTGAACAAAGACTATATCATATTACATAGAACGCTGAATTCTATAATTAGGGTAAGTTGTATGCCTTCGACTCAGGTAACTGACATTATTGTCAATAGGCACTTCAATTCTAGCAAGCAGCGAGAGTGACCTTGAACCAGGCAGTCAGATCGCTCAAAATGACATATGAATGCCTTTCATAATCTTTTTTCGCAAGTTCCACTTTGATTCACAGTTACAGTGGGATTAAGATGGAGTTTTGGTTAAGGTCACGGTGAAACTTTTGACGAAGATTCTAGACAACATCCATTTGAAATGCTCAACAGTGTGATTAACATCATCATTAGGTTATATTCTTTATAGAGTTAATCAATCATCAGAAGTAGTGGATCCTACACATTCGGCGTCATTTACTAAGTCTACTCCTAATGGAAATTGAGACCTTTATTTGGAGCATATTAGAGACATATATCCATTAGAATAATAATAATAATCTACTTTATTCTAAGACTAACAGTACTTATAATGCAGAATGGAATTCTCAGCATTTGTCACAATATTCCATCTCATTTACTCAAAATATAAATAAAATTAAAAATTAAAACAAAATTAATAGGAGGAATTTGCTCACATTTACGACATAAAGTCAAAGTATTCGAATCACGAATTGAAAATATTACACGTAATAATAATAATAATAATAATAACAGTGAGTTTGTTTCAAACAGTATTGTCGATTCAGTTTGGAAACTTTAGCATGTTATAGATTATTGGGTCTAATGTTCTGTTGATATAGTATAGTGAGGGGAAATACAAAATTAACAGTTATAACACAGCTTAAACGATGTTCACACTTATGAAAAAAATAAACAAAAACAAAAAATTGAGAGGATTATAAAACTAAGAAAACAATAACAATAGAGTTTGATGTTATAAGAGTGGAGAAAATGGTTGTTTATTCAGTGGTGCTAAGAAGGTTAGTTAGTTCATGTCTGACACTATTTCCATCACATAGAGTACCTGCTAAATATGGTATAGTGGAATTTTTATGCTTAGATGTACGTGCATAAATTCTTCTGAAAAGACTTCTTGTTTTACCTGAGGAAACGCAAGGTTGGAGCTGCGGGTAGAGTGGGTGCTCAGAGTCTGACAAAATTGCTTTAGCGAAATTGTTGCATGACATCAAGTGCCTATCAGTGACAATGTCAACGATATGGCCCAATGGGAAACGACTCGTCCTACTGACCGTCTTCAGAGTTCTACGAAGTACGACATAGTCCTTCTTATACTATTATTATTGTATCCTTTAATTCCTAGAGGAACATAGGGCTTCAGCCGTGTGTCTCCATTGCGTTCGGTTCTCTGAAAGAGTCTTCACCTGGCTCCATGTCTGCCCACACGTTTTCTTCTCCTCGTCACATGACCTCCTCCAAGTCACTCTTGCTCTGACGACCAACTCGCCGCTTCCCTTTCGGGTTCCACTCGAGCAATGGCTTGTCTAGTGATGTCACTCACTTGATGGTTTGTTTTCTCAGAGTATGGCCAATCCATCTCCATTTCTTCCTGCTTATTTGTTTCAAAATCGGTTCCTGGTTGGTTCGCTCCCAGAGATCCCTGTTGCTGATCTTTTCTGGCCATCTGATCTTTAGTAGTACTGAGCGAAGACAACTGTAGTTTGTTTGAGATGCTCTTTATGAAGCACCAAGTCTCTGATTCGTATAGTAACACTGACTTCACATTGGAGTTGAAAATCCGGATCTTATTTTTGATGCTGAGTGCTGTTGACCTCTACAGAGACTTGAGAGTAATGGAAGCTTGCCTTGCTTTTCCGATTCTTGCTTTGATATCCTCGTCAGTTTCGTCCGCCAGTAGTTGAAACGATGCTTCCCAGATAGGTGAAAGAGGTTGTTTCTTTCAGGTTCCTCCCATTTATGCTGGCTGATTGTTGTCTGTTGTTGTTCTTGTCCAGGAATCTTCGTTACCTCTGTTTTCTCTATGTTCACCTGAAGGCTTAACTTCTCTGGATGCTTCTTCTGCCATCTTGTTGCTTTTCGCTTGCATATCTTCCAGTTTGTGGGAAAGCAGACATATATCATCGGCGAAGTCTAGATCCTCCAAGTTTTTTGTGTGAGTCCATTTTATATCTGTTTCCTCATTGCCCACTGTTTGTCACATTATCCAGTCTCCTGCAATCAGGAAAATCATTGGCGATAGTAGGCAGCCTTGTCTTACTCCTGTCCTCAATAGAAATGCCACTTTTTCCCTAGAAACACAGGATTGGCTGGTTCAGTGTCATTTGACTATGGTACATATTCTTTAATGTTGCCAGAAAACTGAAGGAAGTTAGAATTCGTGGGCGACTAAGATTACGTCTCAGTTAGGGAATAGCCAACAGGCTCTCCTTGTAGCCTGAAGATGTTGATTTCGATCCTCACAGTGGAGTCAAAGGTGAGTGCTGTTGAAGAGTCTCAAACT
Organism: Trichobilharzia szidati; assembly: GCA_944472155.2. Classification (NCBI taxonomy): domain Eukaryota; kingdom Metazoa; phylum Platyhelminthes; class Trematoda; order Strigeidida; family Schistosomatidae; genus Trichobilharzia; species Trichobilharzia szidati. Next base: position 7,367,200 of record OX235274.1, on the reverse strand, counting down.
ATGTCAAAACAACTGTCATGAAAAAAACTCATAAACCGCGTTTCTGTATTTCAATTATTCAGCTTACAAATCAATATAATTTACAAAAGCAGAAAAAAGGAAAGTAAAGTTAAACATCACGTGCGTTTTCACAGAATAAATAAGAAAGAGTAAACACAGTTTTATGCATTGAAAACACCTTAAAACTATTCCTATAAACTCTTACCGTTATAAACAACATTATGTAATTTACTAGAGTAAACTAGAAAGAAAGATTGTTGTAATAGAGAAGATTTGTAGCTCAGGTGGATGATTTACAATTAAAAGCGTTCTCTGAGCTCAGAGAACGCTTTTAATTGTAAGAAAGATTGTTGTGTTTTCTTACTGAGATAAACTTAGCAGTAGATCTAATGAAATCGTATCATGTTTTCTTTTTATAGTAAGATAATAAATAACACAGGTCAGACGTATGATTAATTAGTGAAAAAAACTAGAAAGATGTATCATTTTTTGTATATTATATTCACCTCACAGTATAATTAAATTCGCAATAATAATGGCAATAGGCTTATTCTAAACAATACCTTTATGTATAGTAAAGTGGTCAGAGGATCCGTGGTAGAGTGCTCGCTAATCACTCCTGTTAAGGTCAAGGGTTTGATCCCCGGCTGACTCACTCCCACACCTCACTTAGCCGGTAGTAAGCTCGGTGGTGGAGAGTGAGGGTTGGATGCGGGGCTAGGAACCCCATCCCGAATAAAAGAACACCGCTGCCACTGAACCTTCAGAGATCAAGCTTGAAACCTTATGGTGCATACTACTGGCTGAGTAAGGTGAGCTGTTGCAAACCACTCATATCAACCTGTAGTGCCTGCTAGCCAGCCAGATGGAGGCGATCTGAACACCGAACCGAACTCATCGCCAGCGTACCCAGTTTTAGTCAACTCAGAGAGCCAGCTAGCAAGAGCTACAGGTTGGTAGGAATTATCATTATTATTGTTCCCTTGCGTTCCAAGTGGAACATAGGGCTCCAACAACACATCTCCTCGTTTCTTCTATTTTCTGCTATCCTCTTCAGCTGAGTCCACAGTTGCCTAAACTCTCTAATCTCCTCCTGTAACTCACATTATCTCCTCTATGTCACCCACTCACCGACGGCCTACTCATCGCTTCCCATTGGTATTCCACTGGAGCAATGGCCTGAATTGCGCACGATGTCATTTGACGGCATGCTCAGTGGCGTATGTCCGATCCATCTCCATTTTATCCTATATATTTGTTGAACAATCGATTCTTGATTGGTTTGTTCCCACAGGTTCTTGTTACTAATTCTTTCTGGTCACTTGATCTTCAGTCTGGAGCCGACGAAATGGGTATTTGTTGATGAAAGTTTGCAACGTGTTGAAAACGCAGTGCAAGTTTCTGACCAGTACAGAAGGACCGACATCACAATGGCTTTGAAAATGCGAATCTTGTTGTTTCTGTTGAGTGTAGAATATTTCTAAACTGGTTTCAGGTTAATGAAGGTGTAACTTGCCTTTCCAATTCTGACTTTGACATCTTCGTCCGTTCCGAGTGCCTGTAGTTGAAACGATGCTTCCCAGAAAAGTTAAGGAAGCAACCTCTGTTAAATGTCTCCCGTTGATGGTGATCGGTGCTGCTTGTTGTTGTTGCTTTTGGTGGTGGTTCGTTATATTCATCACCTGAGTTTTCTCTATGTTCAGCTGCAGTCCTGTCTTCACTGTCAGACTCTTCAGCCAGTTTGTTGGTCTTCGCCTACCAGTTTGTGAGTTTCTGTGACATTAGACATATATCATCTACGAAATCCAGATCTTCTAGAGTATTCGTATTGATTGCCCAGCGTGTTCGTGTCTCCTCGCTCCCCACTGTCTGATGAATAATCTAGTCCACCACAAATAAGAATATCATCGGTGCTAATAGGCAGGCAGCCTTGCCTTACTCCTTTACACACTTCGAAAGCCTCGTTGAGTTTTCCATTGTGGATCACCAGACACACGGCATTGTCATATAGCGAGCTGTTGATTGAGGTTGACAAGGACTTGAGGTACACCGTAGTGTTAAAGCAGTTTCCAAATTACGTCTCGGTCCATTCTATCTGCTCTCGCAGATACCCAGCACTTCTAGCCCATATCTTCGCATTTCTTTGGCTACCTGGGCAGCCTTCCCAGCCCGTCTCATACAATGTACAGATATTCCACGTCCCCATTCTTATTCTTGGTTTCATCGAGAGAAGACACTTCAACTGACTGGCTTTCCGAAGGCCGAATTTCACCAGCCCGCTGTGTCATTTCGCCTCTGAAATTCGAGCGGAGAATAAGATTGCCGTTATTCATAGTTTTTGTATTTTTAATATATTTTGTTTGTGTTGAACTTTCTCTAGCAGTTTGATAGGTATAGTGGTGTGGGGTTGCTAACCCTGTACCCAACCCTCTCTCTTTACTCGGGCTTGGGCCCGTTTAGAAAACTAGCAAGCTAGTTAACCAGGCGAGCTTAATGTTCTAAATTGGTATTTTTATGTATAACAAAGCAACTTTGATATATACTACTTAATAACATCAGTAGCTTACAACCATCCGTACATATTAATAGGCCTATTTATTCGAGGTAATATAAATAACCACCAAACAGTCAACCCATTCATCTTATCCATCGTATAACTCCACAATTCATACGACCCATCTGGACTGACTGCCAATACATGAAATCAAGTCAATGTCTTTAAAATGCAGACTTTTGAGTGAAATTTCACCTTGAATGAAGTATGCTTAAAATATATTCTTTGTTTCTAAAGCGTAATAATAACAGTAATAATAATAATACGAATATTGATTATCACATTGTCAATGTTTACTTTAAACTTGGAGCCATTTATCAACCAACCAATTACCTGTTACCATAGTGATGATTCACGATAAATAAATAAATAATAGTTTTAATTGAATGTAATTAAGCAGCACTTCATTTCATCATCATGTAAATTGATACTGGATGTTTAAAATCAACATTAAATTATCTATCCAAGTACATGCAATTACACTTAGAGTGTACATGTATCTCAGTCGATATATGTGCATATAACTTCACATAAAAATATAAGGATAAAACGTGGGCACTGTGTTAGAGTATAACGCCATTATGGATAAAATTTTATTTTGATAAAGTCATCACACAGTGTGTTATACAGGAAGTAATATTTACTGATGAACACCTTTTCAGCACAATTTCCCATTGCCACTCATAAGCATATCAAGACACTACTCACACAACTTTCTTGCTTCATTTATATATATGAGTAAATAAGTTGAGGCGCAGCTTACTGGACACAAAAGTTAGAAGAGGAGCAGACGTTGGCTCAGACCACTATCTCTTACAAGAAATACTCCAAATCAAATTAGAAGCTTTCAAAGAAACAGGAGCTACAGACAGACCACAAGCCAAGTTCAATACTTAAAAACTGAAGGATAAGGATGCAAACGATACCTTCACTGCAAGCATAAAGGACAAAGCCGAAACACAAATCAACACTGGCGAAGAGGTCAGCGTCGAAAAGCTATGGAACAGCTTGAAAACAGTGTTGAGTCAAACCTGCATGGAAGTTCTAGGCAGAAAGAAGAGACAGGACAAACAGTGGCTCACTACGGAGACTTGGAGACTGACAGAAGAGAGAGGGATGGTGAAACAGAAGATTCTCCACAGCACCGACGAGCAACAAAAACAGGATTTGAATGCAAGCTACAAGACACTGAACAAAAGAGTAAAGAAGAGTGCCAGGAAAGATAAAAGAAAATATTATGAAGCCATGGCAAGTGAAGCAGAACAAGCTGGAGGCAAAGGAGACCTCGCAATACTCTACCAAACAACTAGGTACCTATCAGGCAAAAGTTTGACACAAATTAAGCCAGTGAAGGATGACAATGGAAAGTCAATCACCAAAGAAGTAGAGCAAAGGAAATACAGGGCTGAACACTTCAAAAGACTTCTAAATCGACCATCACTTACAACGCGTCCAACAATACCAACGCTGGAGACAGAGCTACCAGTGAACACCAACCCCCCGACGAAATCAGAATTCCTGAAGGCAATCAAGATGCTAAAATCTGGAAAAGCAGCAGGACCAGATGGAATCCCAGCAGAAACATTGAAAATAGACCCAGAGACAACAGCGGACTTGATGACACCACTACTGGAGAAGGTGTGGAAGGAAGGCAAAGTACCCGAGGACTGGAAGAAAGGATACTTATTCAAACTACCAAAGAAAGGAGACCTAATTCAGTGCAAGAACTGGCGCGGAATTATGCTCCTGTTCATGCCCTGGATGGAAAACTTCGTCCGGAACAGGCTGGATTCAGGAGAAACAAGTCATGCATTGATCAGATCGCCACATTACGGATCATCATTGAACAAAGTTTGGAATGGCAGTCACCTCTCTATCTCAACTTCATCGACTTCGAAAAGGCCTCTGACAGACAGTGTCGATGGAGAGGTGCTTTGGCAACTACTTCGCTACTATGGGGTGCCACCGACAATTATACATCTCATCCAACAGCTTTCCGACAATGCTGCATGCCAAGTAATGCACAACGGGAAACTTACGGAATCCTTCGAAGTGAGGACAGCAGCAAGACAAGCTGGCTGCCTACTATCGCCAATAATTTTCCTGATTGCAGTATACTGGATAATGCGACAAACAGCGGGTAATGAGGAAACAGGCATAAAATGGACTCACACGAAATACTTGGAGGATCTGGACTTCGCCGATGATATATGTCTGATTTCCCACAAACTGGAAGAAATGCAAGTGAAAAGCAACAAGTTCGCAGAAGAAGTATCCAGAGAAGATGTCACTTCAGGTGAACATAGAGAAAACGGAGGTGATGAAGATTCCTGGGCAATAACAACAGCAGCAGCAACAACAACAGACCACAATCAGCATAAATGGGAGGAACCTGAAAGAAACAACCTCTTTTACCTACCCACCTAGGAAGCATCGTTTCAACTACAGGCGGACGGAACTGACGAGGGTATCAAAGCAAGAATCGGGAAAGCAAGACAAGCTTTCACTACTCTCTAGCCTGTGTGGAGGTCAAAAGCACTCAGCATCAAAAATGAGATCCGGATTTTCAACTCCAATGTGAAGTCAGTGCTGCTCACTATATGAATCAGAGACTTGGCGCGTCATAAAGAGCACCTCAAACAAACTACAGATTTTCATCAAGAGTTGTCTTCGCTCAATAATCAAGATCAGATGGCCGACTAGAAAAGATCAGCAACAGAGATCTCTGGGAGCAAACCAACCCGGAACCGATTGTGAAACAAATAGGCAGGAAGAAATGGAGATGGATTGACCATACTCTGAGGAAACCATCAAGTGAGTGACATCACTAGACAAGCCATTGCTCGAGTAGAACCCGAAAGGGAAGCGGCGAGTTGGTCGTCAGTGCAAGGATGACTTGGAGGAGGTCATGTGAAGAGGAGATGAAAACGTGTGGACAGACATGGAGCCTGGTGAAAACTCGAGCAGAGAACTGAACGCAATGGAGAGGCACGGCTGAAGCCCTATGTTCCTCTAGGAATTGAAGGACACAATAATAATAATATACATTGATGATTAGACATTTGAATAAAATCAGTAATATGAGATAAAGTACACTCGGAAAGAATAAAATTAGTGTTATCAATAAAATAGGATAATAGGTATTGAGACTTTAAGTCTTCTCATGAGTTATCTATCTGTAAAGGCAGGCTCAGTTAAGTGTCTATCAAACCAAGCAATTGAACTAAGTAGTACTTCAACAAACTTAAACGATGAAGTGAAACAGATAGAAGGAGAAGCTTTAGTGTCAGATCAAAAAAGGTGAAAAGCAAAATAAAAATAATGGGGAAACTAATAATGATAACATAAATAAGAGAGAATATAAGTCATCTACAGTTTTACCATATAAAGGGAGGGGACATCTGAGACCCTACGTAGGATTCTCAATAAAGCAGGAATTAGAGTGGCATTCAAACCTACAAACTCACTCAGGGAGTACAAGCTCTGTAGTCTGAGGGACCCGATAGACCCAATTAAGCAAAAAAATATAATTTACAAAATACCTTGCAATGAATGTGAGTTAAGTCAACTAAACAGGTGAAACTAACAGATCAGGATTAGTGAGACTGTCAGAACATAAGAATTTAGCTGAGGTTACAATGATTGACCCCACCTGCGAAGATAAGTAATTGAGACAATAGCTCAGCAATCGCACTACATCCGTTAACACACAATAAACTGGGACAGAGTCAATATTCTAAAAAGTAATCTAGGCAGGTGGAGAGAGAGATTGCTTACTGAATCCTGCCTGGTTCGTCCAATCTACACACCCAACACAACACATGCAATAGAAGTGACTCAACGCAAATACCAGAGATATGGAAGATATTATTACCACCAGTCAGTCAAATCAGAGTAAGATAGTAAATAATGTTAAAGTGTAATTCAATTCACATTACAACATTCTAACAAGTTACTTATTTATTTTACTATAAAAACACTCGTCTTATTTCCCATATGATTGAATGTACTTCATCCCACATTGATCTTATTCAGTAGAATGTCTAATCATCAATTCATGACATAGCGTGACCACTTCGCAATGTCTTCTTCGATGAGTTACTGCCTCACCTTCAACCTGCTGCACCTTACTGTTCACGGCTTTTTACTAGAACCCCAGGTGAACTGCCTGAATAGGGCCAGTTGCTAGTGAGCATCAAATCTCTAACTGATGTCAGCTCATGATGAAATCCTCCAACCAATCAAACAAAAAGTAATCCCTGCAAAACCAATACTCAAAAATTATTTGATATTACTTTGAACCTGCCTTGATAATCAAATTTAGGACGAAGGTTCAATTTATTTAGTGATATTTTTACCCTCCCACTTAAGTCATCTACGTACCCCTTATTTATGACCTTGAACCGCACACAGTCTGATTTAGTATTGTAACAATTCATGCTCTCTGTTCTTATCTATCAATGCGTGTGTGTGTGTGATCCGAATGTCCTAAATGTGTTGCATAAATGCATATTACACGCTTTCCAGATAAACTGCATCTTCTTATTGTTTTGTAGGAATTCATAAAAGGAACTACCTGCATTAAATAATCATGTAATGAAGACAGATTCAATTATAACAATTTAAAACCGTACGAATCCATCAATTAACCAATCAAAATTATACAACGTAAGTGATCCGGAAAGTGCACAGCCAATCAATTAACAGTATTCAATTTTACAATATGGTTTGTTTAAAACAAATGACGCAGTAATTAAGCAATTAATCTTATGACAATTTAGTGGGAAAATGAAATAACAAAAATGGAAGCTAAAATCAATATCAGGATCACAAATAAACAAAAACTAAGTAAAAGCTTATACCTATCCAAACCAAGTTCACTTCAATTCAATTTTAGATTTTCCTGTCGATTTATTGAACCGAAGTGCTTGGTCTCAGGTTCACATGTCTGTCGGCTTCTTGTACAGAAGCTTCGACGATGTCCTGGAATGCAATTAGAAGTTAATTAGTGGATGGTAACTAGCAGTGGAATCTAGGACAATGCACATTTCGTCCTATTTGGGACTCGCCGTCTGGATATACTTGCATTCCGTAGTGAGTGATGATGTTCCCACCGAGGCTCGAGCCCAGTGCCCATAGTTTCAGAAGTCAAAGCGTTATCCCATAGGCCACTTGGGCCACGAGCACCGCCTATTGTTCAACCGGTCATATTAATTATTTCATTCGATTTTAGATATTCCCGTCGATTGAATGGACCGAAGTGCTCAATCACTTTTAACAGTTTGAAAGAATCTCGGCGTAGGGTATGTGATATTCACTATTACAAAAAAGCTTTATTATTTCCCAATGAAGGCTGCACAAAACACAAATGGTCGCTGATATTTTGTTCATTAGTGAATGCTGACTGGCAGTAGAATCCCGGATGCAAATTTCGTCGCATCTGGGACTCATCATCTGGTTGCACCTGCATTATTAAATGAGTGATAGTGTTCCCACTGGGTTTCGAACCCAGTGCCTATGGATATAGTTTGATTTCGTGTTTCCACTCCCTTGACTGTTTTTCATTTCCGTTATAAAAAAGCGACTATTTCAATTTGTTTCCATGCTCATGTGGTAAGAGCTGGCCGCAAGCGCGAAATTGTAGGCAGCTATTTACTTCAACATTTACGTCCCGAATCAGGGTTATGAGAATAAAAAACAATAACAAAGCGCAATCTTGAGGAACTCACCAATCAATCACAGAAGACTTGACGTGTGCAAATACGATTCGCAAAAATATTGCTTAACTATCTAAGAAACGGTCACAGCAAGAAAACAACCAAACAGAAGACGTTGCTTCTCCACTGACAATGATGTACATAAAATCTATAAATATCTGTTGATTTTCTCAATAAACGATCAGTTCCCTTGCCCTTGTCTTCTGTCATTACACTCACCCCATTCACACCTGTATTCGTTAAAAAGCTATTTTCTGATCCTGTGTATTTTCGCTTCTAAACCCCCCCCTCTGTAATCCATATTCACATTTTCAAACACCTTCTTATCACTTTGAAAATAATCACCACCATCTTTAATCTTGCTCCTTCGTTATTATATGAAATTCTATGAGGATAGTTTTATCTATGCGGCTGTACAGCTGCTTTTGAGAATGAAATCGCTGAAAAGATGAAATGTCTTTGCCTAACTTTTTATTTTTCTTAAGTATATTATTGCCAATATTATATTATGAATATTATTACTTTATGTTTCGAGTGAAACAAAAGGCATGAGCCTCGCATAGCAATTCCACTCTGTCCCCTGCTCTCTTTTTTAAATCGTTTCACTATTATTACTATTGTCCCCTTGGGTTCCTAGTGGAACATAGGGCTTCAACTGCACGTCTCCACTTGCTTCTGTCTTGTGCTGTACTTTTCACCTGCATCCATGTTAGTCCATACTGTTTCAGCTCCTCTTCACACGATCTACTCTATGTCACCCTTGAACGTCCCACTCGCCGCTTCCCTTTCGGGTTCCACTCGAGCGTTGGCCTGACGCGTGATGTCACTCAGCGGCCTCCTTAGCGAGTGTCCAATCTATCTCCATCCACTTGGCGCTGAATGTTGCTGCTGCTGTTGTTGTTGTTGGTTGGTTATTTTCATAACCTCCGTCTTGTCTATGTTCACCTGGAGTCCTGTCTTTGCTGCTTCTTCGACCAGTTTGTCGGCTTTCGCTTGTAATTCTTCGATTTTGTGTGACATCAAACACAAATCATCCGCGAAATCCAGGTCTTCTCGGTTCTTCACGTCGGTCCAGGATATCCCTGTCTTCTCGTTTCCGACTGTCTGACGCATAATCCAGTCCACCACAATTAGGAATATCATTGGTGATAATAAGCACCCTTGTCTGACTCCTGTGTTTACTCCAAACGCCTCGCTGAGTTTTCCGTTGTGGATCAGTTGACGTGTGCCGTTGTCGTACAGCTGTTGAATAAGGTTGATGAATATTTCTGGTACGCCGTAGTACTCGAGTAGTTTCCAAATTACTTCGCGGTCAACGCTGTCGAGGGCCTTCTCAAAGTCTATGAAGTTGAGGTAGAGATTTGATTGCCATTCCATGCTTTGTTCGATGATGATGATGCGTACAGTTGCAATTTGGTCAGAACATGATTTGCCTTTCCTGAATCCAGCTTGTTCTGGTCGGAGTTCTGTATCCAGTGCGTCCTTGATTCTCTCCAGGATGATGCGACTCAGGATTTTACTTGGCATCGACAGGAGCATGATTCCTCGCCAGTTCTTGCAGAGTCCTAAGTCGCCCTTCTTTGGTAGTTTCACTAGGTAACCTTTTCTCCAGTCAGTAGGCACCTTCCCCTCTTTCCAGATCTTTTGCAATAATGGAGTCAGCATATCTTCTGTCGTTTCTGGGTCCGCTTTCAGTGCTTCCGGGGGTATTCCATCTGGTCCAGCTGCTTTTCCAGCTTTCAGAAGCTTGATTGCATTCAAGACTTCAGCTTTCGTTAGAGGATTGGTGTCAACTTGCAGTTGTGTACGTGCTGTTGTTGGTATTTCACTATTGCCCATATCTTATCATCTCCTTCTCGCACGGTCTCCTCCATATCACCTTGGACTCATGCCTAACTAGTCGTTTCCAACTCGAGTTCCACTCAAGAGCCTGCCTTTGAGCATGATGTCACTCAACGGTCTCATAAGTGTCTACTGAACCCGTCTCCATTTCTTTCTTCGTCGGTTAGTTTCCAGAGTTACTTGCAGCTTATCCCTTCTCGGAATTAGCCGTTCATAAACGTTTGTAATAGATTAGTGGAGATGTTCTTGGTGAAGCTTCCACCAATCCTCTAAACCAAGTATATAGAAGCACTAAGTAATTTCAGATTAGCATTCAAGATCCTAGTCTTGTTCTTTATGCTGAGTACAGCAGGTTTCCATACTGACTTCACGGTAATGAAGGTCTGTTTTGTTTCCCTGATCCTCGTTGGAGTCTGAAGTTGACACAGTTCTGACTAGATTAGCGGAAGAGGTGTGTGCCTTCGTTTATACTCCTCACATTGATAATGATTGACGCATGCCTTTATTGCTGTTGGTTAGGTATCCTGATCACCTTCACCTTCTCTGTTTTCACTTGAAATCTTGTCTTCATTGCTTCTTCTGCCATCTTGATGATTATCACCTAAAGAATTTTGAGTTTCTTTGACGTCAGACATAAATCTCCCGTGAATTCATGACCTTTCAGAGTCTTATATATTATAGGTAACATAAAATAAAACTTATTCCTGATTCAGTAATCAATTTATAAACACACCAGGATACCACCTACAGTCAGTATTATGTACTTGTTTTGGGACTTTAACTGACAAATTAAAACATAAATTATTTGCCTTTCAAATTCAAAGTAATTTAAATATATATTTTTTGATTTAACAGCAGCTGTGGATATTCACTTTTCCGTGTTCCTTAAAACGAATCAAGTAATAAATTAAAGTTTCGGTTTTCAGGGATTTGAATGGTTGATCCACGAGCTCGCTTTGTAACCAGAAGGTCGCGGATTCTATCTCTGATGGTGGGTGCGTACTGTGAAGAGTGCCGAGTTAGGAAAAAACGGCTCTCCTGTATTCCCTGGTAGTTTTCCATTGATTATCTAACCGATATCAGCTCATTTAAAATAAATTATTATATATACAAGCTTTGTGGGTTAAAGGATCAATACTGCGGAACCTTTAAAAGAAAACAATTTAGTTTATCTAGTACCCTACTGGAATGATTGTCAGGTCAAATACAGAGGTCAGAGTAGACGAAAACGTGCAGACAGGCTAGCCAGGTATAAAAATCTAGCAAAATCTAGATTAGTTGACCTGAATAAGATAAGAAATCTAGAGTTCAGCTATAGCACTACATGCAATCACACACAACCATACAATACAGCATAAGATGACACTTTTAAAATCTAATGTAACAGCAGGGTAGAGGGAGAGATTGATGACAGCGGAAGCCTTGTTTATCGAATCAACTGAGTGGGAATACGTGAAATAGGAATGATTCAACACCTGTCCACACAGATATCTGGAAAATTCTACTACCCCAAAGACGAGAAATAGGAGAGAACAAAGAAAACTATAAAAATGAATTTTTGAAGTCGTGTGATTATAATTGATGATATGATTATGAACAGCAATAAATTGTGTTCGAAACCTTGTCATCCAATAAATAATAATAATACTGTTTCACTCACTGTGTGATACATCTAATAAACAGACTAATATGGAATTGCTTAATACCACAGTGCCCGAGTTTTACACATATATATTATCAGAGTTACGTGGCACGATGAATACTTTTAACGGATGAGTTGTGGTCAGAATGAACATAGAAACGAAGGAAAATATGGGATTATGCAAGAGTTCTAAAGAAATACAGGAGTTCTAAATAGTTGAAAAATAAACAAATAAACGAAAATCAAGTCAGTGAAAATCAATGATGACGTTGTTACCATGGTAGTTGGAGTAGTTGGATAATTTTCTCTTGTATGCATTACTCCGGTTTCTCTAACCGAACGACTAAAGCTTCAGCAAACCCCAGTGGAGATGAAAGAGTATCCCTTGTGACAGGTTATTCTTCACTTTGTAGATTAATTTCAAGGAGGGATCTTTACTCTTTTCTTTTAATTCATGTTAAATTCCTATTGGGACAAATAGAAAATCAAGACAAGTGATTCAGTGAAAAGACTCTTTTCAACAACGAATTTATTATCAGGCTGTGCAATCGTATATATATATGGTATTCATTATGATAAAGGTTTTTGTATTTCCCAATGAATGAAAAACAATATCGACATAAGACAAGGGTCAGGCAACAGATCCTTTACTAAGAAAAAATCATCAGATATTTATAGATTTTCACGTACATTATTATTAGCGTTATTGTTAGCAGAGAAGCAACGTCTTCTGATTGGTTGTTTTCCCGTTCAAGGTTATTCTGTACTGCTTGTGACCGTTTCTTATAAAGTCAGGCCATGTATCTGCGAATTGTATTTTCACACGTTAAGTCTTCTGTGATTGGTCGATGAGTTCCTCCAGGTTAAGCTTTGTTACTGTTATTTCTCATGACCCCGATTCAGGAGGTAACATTGACGTTAGTTCATGTCTACAGTTTTCGGCTTGCAGCTAGCTCTCACCACAAAGGGACTGAACAAATTTTTCCTGAACACATAGATTCAGCTTATTCATATTAATTCCAATACGGTCACCAAGCTAGATGGCTCTCCATTCCGATGGACTCTGAATTTATGCTAGACGGTTGGAGAAAATCGACAGGAAGACATGAACGTATGTTTTTTACTTACTGACACTCATAAGCAGGGTGTATCTGTCGCCTTGAAGAAATTCATGATTTTACGAGTTGGTCACGGATTGATATCAATTAAAGAACCATTGAAAATCAGGGAGTACTAGAGTTCTAGTGTGAATTCGTCACCAGTGAGTTCCAATTAGATGTCACACCAACGACAATTGTTGGAGTCGCGCTAAATCACGAATTGATAGAAGTTAGAATTCATGAGTCACTGAATCGGGTCCCAGTGGCTGAATGGTATACGAGTTTGCCTTGTAACCGGAAGATCCTGGGTTCGAATCCCAGTGGGTGCGTACTTCCGATGATTCCCAAACTAGGATGAAACAGCAGCTGTCCAGTACTCCTTGCTGGTTTTCAATGGTTCTCTAACTGATATCAATCCGTGATCAACTCGTAAAAAAACATATCTAACCCTTACAAACCAAACTATAGAAAAGGAATTCCCGCCTTCTCTGGAGTTTAGATTCGCACCACCTAATGTTGTCATCAGAGGCTTTACAAATGAGCTATTTGGGTTCACAACTGACCTCCTGTGGAAGTGACAGTAATCACGAAACATAAGTCCAGGTCTTCCTTATGATCACCTTACACCATCTAGTAACTTTAAAAGCTCTGATAATGCCAGCCTGATGTCTTGCATAGACGAGATGAGTTCGTATTGAGCTACAAATTTAGCAAATTACATCTTCAGTAAAGGGTAAACAAATTCTCAGACAATATTATTATTTAACACACTACAGTTGACAGTACCTAATACAATTATTATATCACTTTTTTACTCCGCAAATAAATTTTGTCACTAATCAACTGATTGGTTTTTAAATCTTCCACTCTCAATTAAGGTCATTGTGTTATCCAATTCAAGGCCAGTAGGGATAAAGTATTCCACAGAAAAGGGGGGAATAAAATATTTTTAAAAAAATAACCAGATGTAAAAATACTACCTAGACAACCTTGATTCCATTCCAGGACATGGATCAAATCGCATGTGATCTTATGTATATGTCTGTATGTAAAGTCTACACAAAATAAAAAAATAATGGCATAATTTAATTTTGCCTAAACGCTTTTAAAACGATACACTCAGACATATTCGTTGTTTTTAATGATTTAATTAATTAGAAGTCATTAATTATACAATATCATGTAATTTAAAGTAAGTTAATATAATTAATTCCCTGTCGGTTCCGATGGGTACATGGGACTTCATTGGCATATTGCCACTTCTGATGTGATATTAGATAGTTGGAGGCAATCGGCCACAGGAAGCCTTGTTTCACCTACATTTCGTGATAGTAGGCACTCACCAGTCAGTCAGCAAGGCGTATCTGCAACTGCCTTGGAGGAACTCATGTCCCTTCTGAGATTCGAACCTGAGTCACCCAATGGTGAAGTCAGAGACATTACCACTGATCTATTCGGGATCACGATTGACCTCCTGTAGGACTGTAGTGGATACTTTGATTGGACACTAGTAACTAGTGTGATGTGCCTAGTCCTACAGGAGGTCAATCACGATCGCAAATAGCTCAGTGGTAACGTCTCTAACAGCACCGCTGGGTGATGTGGCTTCGAGTCTCAGAAGGGACATGAGTTCTTTCAACGCAGTTGCAGATACGCCTTGCTGACGAGTGCCAGCTAGCACGAAACCTAGGTGAAGCAAGGCTTTCTTCCAGTTGCCTCCAACCACCTAATATCATTAAATCAATGTGCACCGTGATGGCGAGCTACCTAGTGTGGTGGCCACATTGCGAACCAATGAAAGGACTAGACACATCGCCCTAATTACTAGTGTCCAATTAAAAGTATTACCACTTCATTCCGTTCTCTACTGTCTGGTTTGACTGGCCCCACGATTATCACAAGCTTTCATCTCCTCGTCACACAATCCCCTCTATTTCACCCTCGGATTCATTCGCAGGTCATCACTTACAGATTGGGTTCCACTCAGTGGCCTGCCTGGAGTCTGTCATTCGAATGATCTCCTTAGCGTATGTCGAATCCATCTCCATTTCACTCTGCTATAGATTCCTCATTGGTTGGCTGAATGCCGGAGTTACATGCTGCTTATTCTTGTTGACCAGCTATCTAATGTTCATAATCTAGTCACGAAAGCTATTGGTATGAAAGCCTGCAGTGGCCTGATGTGTCCCCCACCCTCCCAGATCTCTGAACAACAAAGACAGACTGACTGAGTGCTTTGGAACTGAACAATAATTTTAGATTGATGAACAGCTATCCTGCACTCTTGGTTCCGCCTTTAACACCATCAGCCATGCCGTCTGTATTTAAAAAGGTTCTGACTCCTCGAGTAGGTAAAAGGGACGATTTCCTTTAGATTTCTGCCGTTGATAGTGATTGGTACGTGTTTTGGGGTTGTTGAAATCTTGTCTTCGTTCCTTCTCCAGTCAACTTGTTGATTTGTGTGACATAAAACACAAGTCATTCGTGAAATCCAGATCTTCTGCAGTCTTCTTGTTTGTCCAGCGTATTCCTGTCTTCTCGCTTCCAGTGATCTGTGAAATAAGTCAATCCATTAAAATCAGGAATGTCATCGGTGATAGTAGACAGCCTTCCTCGTCTCACTTCTGTCTTCATTTGCATTGCTTCACTGCGGTTTCCACTGTGAATCACTCGGAATACAAAGTATTTTTAAAAAGACGGTTGCAACGAAGAAGAATTTTTTTCGATGAAGTCATCAACTAGACAGAGTTGTACATTCGTGTATTTCTGTTACTTATGTGAGAAAGTTCCACAAATATTTCCTGTCAGAGGTCGGATTAATAAAATAACTAAGTGTACTAATCAGGGAGATCGGGTAGAAAAGACAAAATAGGATTATAATTACTTCACCCTGAAAGTTGAGTCTGACTCAATGCCTCAGTTCCTCGACGTTCAACTACGAAGGAATACAGACAACTCGCTAAGAAGGTATGTCTAGAAAAAGCCCACATGGAAAGGACAGTTTATTAACTTTCAAAGCTGTATGCCTCTAAGCAGAAAGAGAAATCTAATATACTCTCTTTCCTCGAGGATCCGGAAGATTTGCACGGAAGAGTCAATCGACGAAGAATTACAAAATCTCCAAAGGACCTTCATTGAAAATGGATTCCCACCCAGATTCATAGACATACAAGAATCTAAAACCAAGAAAGCCTCTGAAAAAGTCCAAGTTGCCCCCCAAAAGATGCTGATATTGAACCTCGAATTTAAAAGTGATACCGAAGCAGAAATTCCCCGTAGACGGCTTTGGAAGTCTCTCAGTAAAACATACTTCGCCGCGAGCCTACAAATAATATTTTCCTGCAAGCAACTACTCATCCAGCACCTGAAAGACAAACTGTCACATAAGGCCACTTCAACATGCATATACAAGTGCATTGGCCGTACCACGTGTCCGTTTGTAAAACGCTTGCGGGAACACTATCCAGCATAGTTAGTCAGTCTCACCAATAATGATCATCCTATAACCTTTCTTGTCCAGCCTTCCCATTTGTTGCTATGATATTTACCTTTTTTAAATCCTTATCTGCATTATTAGATTTGGTTAGTGTTTTTACCTTTATATGCCCGAACCTCCTACCTACTTCGTTAATGCTACGTACTTAATTATACAAATAGACAAGTTTTCTAGTAATTAAAATCCTATTTCGTCTTTTCTACCTGATTAGTACACTTCGTAATTTTATTATGGGTAAAATTTATTTTGATAAAGTCTCACACTGTTATACAGTAATATTTACTGTTGACGTTTCGAGCACAATTTACTGTTCATAATCACATTATTAGTTTTAGGCATTAAATTAAACCATTTAGAATCACCCAGTGACGGCTTCATTCTGCGTATGAATTCCGCTGTGGATTTTTTAACCTTATTCATCATTGTATCTACAGGCTTCTTAATTTCCTCATATGGAATTATTATTGAGATGCACTCTGAACGTCCACTTCACATTCAACGACACCATCTACAGACAAAAGGATGGTATTGCAATGGGATCTCCGTTGGGTCCACTACTATCAGACTGCTTCGTGGCAAGCCTCGAGAGAGGTTCACTAAAGTCAAGTATCGACAATTTGCAACTGTATAAAAGATACGTGGATGACATTTTCATTATTTGTGACAACAACAACGACCCCAATCTACTGCTGAAGACATTTAACGATTGCCATCCAGCAATAAAATTCACTCTTGAAATGGAAAACGAGTCAAAAATTCCGTTCTTGATGTGGAACTGACAAGAAGAGCTGATGGGAGCCTAAGAAGATCAATCCATAGAAAACCTACGTGGAATGGTCAACTAACAAGCTTCTATAGCTGGGTGCCCATTCAACAAAAGCGGAATTTAATTAAATCACTTGCTTCCCGCATCCGACGCATCTGTAGTCCCGACGTTGTGGAAACAGAATTAGATATTCTGAGAGAAATATTCATCCAGAATGGTTACCCAATAAGATTTATCGACAAAAATATGAAACCAATAATTCGGAAAAACGAAACTTTGACTGCGCCTAAAAAGAAAATCTACATGAACTTGGATTTCAAGGGAGATTTAGCAAGCGATATTCTCAAGAGAAGGATCACATCATCTCTGAGAAGAACATTCTTTGCAGCAACGCTAAGAATAGTGTTCTCCAGTCGCCCACTAATCTGCAGAAGCCTCAAGGACAAGATCCCGCATCTGGCCACTTCTATGTGCATATACCAGTTCACCTGCTGCTGTGGAGCCAGGTACATCGGTCGTTCGACGCGCATCCTGTCCAAGAGGATTCAAGAACACTATCCAGCATGGTTGCGAAAGGGCAGTACTGGTGCAATAAGGAGTGCGATAATTGAACACCTGGTCAGCATTGATCATTGCATTTCAACGAACGCCTTCTTCAAAGTAATCTACAGAGTCAAGAACAACCTATCAAAGGCAATACGGTTTCGTCTCCTCTGCATCGCTGAAGCTCTAGCCATTCACATGGAAAAACCGGAGCTGTGCATACAAAAGAAGATTACTCAACCACTTCTACTCTCATGGTAACAATGTTCTGATTTTTTGATTTTTATTTTATTTTATTCTGATAACTCAACTTAGTTTCTTTGCCTGTTCCTTAGTTGCTTATAATTCTTGTATTCACTTAGATCTCTTACATAGTTTCGTATTATCTACTTTGTTTCTATGTGCATCCTGAGTAAAACTCACTATTATTATTACAACTGTTTCTGACAACTCATCACCTTTGTTACTACCCTAGTTTTCTTGACCTGTATTACCAACCTTCACTTGTTTAGTTAAAATTAACCTTAACCAATTGTAACTTTGTTTGACAAACTTAATGTACACATACAAACAAAACAATGCATATATATTTGCGATTGTACAGCTAAGAAGATGAATTCGCCGAAAAGAGACTCTTCGCTGATCTACGTGTTTTGTTTTCCTCATATGGACCCGTTTGAATATGTTCAATAACTTTTTTGATATAGTCAGATTTATTCAAAGCTACTGTGGAGTTTCCTTTATCAGCTTTTGCGCTGACGATGTTTTTATCCTGTTTTAGACTAATTAGAGCTAGTCTTTCCGATGTTGTTAAGTTTGATTTTGCTTTCTTTTGATTTTTCAGGGTTAATGCACATTGTGCTCAAACCTCTTCTGCTGTCGTCTTATCTATTGAACTTAGTGCTACTTCTATGTTAGGAATTACGTCCTCTGGTTTGAATTTATTAACTGCTACGTTGAGATTGAGTCCTTTCTCAAGTACTTTTATCTCATTAGAGCTTAGTTCCCTTGATGAGAGGATGATCACCCATTTTGTTCTGTCAATAGAGGATGAAACGTAGGCGTCAATTTCATTTATTGTGTTCTATTCTTCCATTAGTTTGTTAAATTTCTTGGATTTGTATGGTTTTTGATTTTCTTAAAGCTGGTTCTCTAGACTTTTTGGATGTTTCAACAAGTTTAAACCACCTTTATGAATTCATCAAAAACAATTCGCCATCATACTAAACCTACCCTCCTTGGTAAACTTAGTTTCGATACCAGCCAGGGTATATGTGCTATTTATTATCTCTCTTATTTGGTTTATTGATCTCCATTGCTATTTTGACCTTCAATATGTCCATTTAACTTGACCTAAGTCAATTTTCTCACCTCTTAACTCTTTATTAATTTCATATATGCATTCCTATGACAAGTACGTGTGTTCTAGATCAGATTGTTCGAAATGTGTTGCGCGAAAAAACTATTATTATTTTTTGAAATTAATATCTTAAAGCGTTCGCTTTAATGAACTTTTTGTACTTGATCACATTGGTCATATAACCGCAGAACTTGATGAAGGATTTATAGGAAAGAATATTATTCGGCGTCGGTGGCACAGGATGCTCGCCGACTATGCACATGGCCAGGGGTCCGATCCCCGGCCACCGACGCACTCCTTTACGTCGCTAAGCCGCTAATGAGACCAGTAAAGAGGGAAGGTTAGGCTTGGCATGAAGCTAGCAACCCCATCCTGTGAAAATAAACACGACTGCAACCGAAACTTCAAGCCTCTAGCTTGAAGCCCTATGTTCCACTGGGAACGTGAAGGAATAAAAATAAAAACTATTAAGTCTTAAAATTTCTAGGGGGCACTTTAAGCAAAAATTCCCTAGATTTTCTTGAAGAAAAAAAGAAACATGCTGAGCTGGATTGTACTCAGATGGTAAGGCCGATAACGAAGTGTAATGATATCGTTTTTATTCTGCTCAATATGTTCTTCTTGCTTTGTTCATTTGTTTTAATGTATTAACGCATAAAATTCAAGGTCAGATAACCGTGTAATCAGCTGATTATATATATCAAAGTTTAAATGATGCATAATATTGGTCAAAAGAGTAAAAGGCATTTTTAACTCTTTGTACCTTAATAGCAGTATGACGTCACGATATATTGTAATGTTATCTTTAGTTAATTATTTAACGCTCCATTGATTTCAGTAATTAAAGGTAATATAGCATTTATTATTTTGTAAGTAACTAATATTTTTTAGTATTTTTATTGTACGTTGAAGTTTCTGCAGCAGTTTGAATGGTCTCAACTCTCCTTCTTTAGGCGGGCTTGGACCGGCTAGGAAACTAGCGAGCTAGTAAACTAGCTGAGGTTTCCAGCAAGTTACAGACTTTTGTCAATAGCTGGCCGTTTCACTGGCTTCGTACTGAAGATCAGATGCCCAGCGGGCCAGAAAGAATTAGCAACAAGAAACTCCGGCAAAAATCCAACCAAGAGCCGATTTCTCAACAAACATGTAGGAGAAAATATAGATGGATCGGGCATACGTTAGGGAGACTATCGAATGACATTGCACGTAATGCAGGCCAACGCTGGAGTGGAACCCAAGTGGGGAATGACTAGTTGGTCGTTGGTCCGAGGGTGGCATGGAGCAGATCATGTGAGGAGGAGATGAGAAATTATGGACAATTGTGAAGTCAGTTGAAGAGGACCTCAGAAAGTAGGACAAGGTGGAGTTGGACTGTTGAAGTCGTATGACCCACTGGAAATCGAAAGGAACAATAATAATGTAATATAATACTTCTGATGTGATCATGTGGACTAAGATGTGGGCAGAAATACTCTGAGAGTGATGAAGTACCTCAAATTAACTCAAAATAAGACTATTCTCCGGCGGTATCTGCTGCTTTATTGACTTATGAAAACATCACATCGTGGTGAGAGCTGGATGCAAGCCAAAAATCGTAAACAGCAATTTACGTCAATGTTACGTCCCGAATCAGGGTCATGAGAAAAAACAATAACAAAGCTTAACCTTGAGCAACTCACCAACCAATCACAGCAGAATTAACGTGGGCAAATACGATTCGCAGATGTATGGCTTAACTTTCTGAGAAACGGTCACAAGTAGTACAGAATAACCTTGAGCGAGAAAACAACCAATCAGAATACCTTGCTTCTCTGCTAACAATAACGCTAATAATAATGTACATAAAAGTCTATAAATATCTGTTGATTTTCTTAGTAAACGATCTGTTGCCTGGCCCTTATCTTCTGCCGTTACAACATGAGAAAGAATGGTTTGTGGGTGAAAGAAAATGTTCACTAGACTGAAATGCATATATATATAATCCACATTAAAAATAGCGACATGATTTAAAAGGAACTGACGCCAACAAGGCTCCTGGCTATTTTAGCAAACACACAATGCTTTTATATCCTTGAGTGACAAATAAAGTAGTTGGAGGTAGATGACAGAAAGTTGTTGACCAGAATTTCATGTTAATTGGAACTCGTCAGCTGAGTGTATCGGTTATTTTGAAGAAAGTGATGTCGCCTGTGAGATTAGAACCTATGCAACCCATTGTTGTAGTTACAAAGATTACCACTGTGCGTCGGTGGAACAGCGGTTAGGACTCTCACCGGTCATGTACATGGTCCGGGGTTCGATCCCCTACCGACGCACACCTGATATCAATTGGTCGGCCCGCAAAATTTGGGCTACCGACATCACTGAAAATTCCATGCCTGTACCAAAAATACGGTGTGGAATTAAGCTATAATTAAAAAAATATCTATGTCCACAATTAACTTCCTGTGGGACTGTAATGTTCATGTATTGATTAGTCAGTTAAAGGTTATCCATATCTAATTTCTAATCCTTGAAGTTGGCGCTGACTGAATTCTATTAGTTACGAAACTAGGTGACCTGTTATCAAGGTGCATGTTTTCAGTGCGTGTTAACTGGTTGAAGGTAACTGGCTGGAAATCTTGGACGTTGATCTGGTATATTTTTTCTTGTATTTTTGAAGATTACATTGAGAAATAATCAGCCTATCAGTTGTTTTGGTAATAATGTTGCTGAGTGAAATTCAAATACGACAATTAGACACTAGAAAAGGCAAATTTAACGATTATTATTATAATTATTTCCTTTAGTTCCTAGAGGAACATAGGGCTTCAGCCCCACGTCTCCATTGCGTTCGATCCTTTGCTTTCATCTCCTCTTCACATGACCT
Organism: Trichobilharzia szidati; assembly: GCA_944472155.2. Classification (NCBI taxonomy): domain Eukaryota; kingdom Metazoa; phylum Platyhelminthes; class Trematoda; order Strigeidida; family Schistosomatidae; genus Trichobilharzia; species Trichobilharzia szidati. The sequence continues at coordinate 7,345,311 of OX235274.1, read as the reverse complement.
CCTCCATGTCACCCTCGCACTGACAACCAACTCGCCGCTTCCCATTCAGATTCCACTCGAGTGATGGCCTGGCGTGTGATGTCACTCACTTGATGGTTTTCTCAGAGTATGACCAATCCACTTCCATTTCTTCCTGCATATTTGTTGCACAATTGGTTCCTACTGGGTTGGTTTGTTCCCAGAGATCCCTCCTGTGCTCATTTTTTATCGCCATCTGATTTTGAGTATTGAGCGAAGACAGCTATTGATGAAGGTCTGTAGTTTGTTCGAAGTGCCCTTTATGACGCGGTGCCAAATCTATGATCCTTATAGTAAGTAACACTGACTTCACATTGAAGTTGAAAATCCGGATCTTATTTTCGTTTTCATGCTGAGTGCTGTTCATCTCCATACAGACTTGAGTGGAGTGCAAGCTTGCCTTGCTTGCCCTCTCCTTGCTTTGATATCCTCTTCAGTTGCGCCTGTTAGTTATTCAACTTAACCTCCTTATTCAAAAAAAGGAAAATACAATCAAAGAAAATTAGAAATCTGGAAATTAATTCACAGTCTACAATTTACAAAATTTGAGGAAGTGACATTTTACCATTACTTTTGGAAACCAGAACTTTTCAGATCATCAAATTTGATCCCTTGCTGATATCATAGATAGCAATAAATAAGGCAAGCATTGGTCTACAACGCCACATACTACTGATTGATTGAGATAAGTAGTCAGATACCACTCAAATCAACCAGTAGAGTTTGCTAGCTGAATTGAAGGGATATAAATGTCGGCCTGCCATTTCGCTCATCTAAGGACAGAGTGTATCAGGGGTCTGTTCGTTTTGAATCAGAATTGAGGTAAGCCAAACCGAGGGTACTGTCGATGACCTTGGCGTCAAAAGAGCGAAAAGGTGGCTCAGTGTTTAGACCTTTTCAATCTGGTCAATATGAGTGGTGTTCACCTAACCATTTTAGATCATCAATATTTATAGAGTTATGCATCTATGCTAGATTTCTTTATTGCCATTTATAATATCATACAGGTTACATGTCATGATCTAAATACTTTTGGTTTCCATTGAAAACTATGGTGAACGTTCACCTCGGACTGTGAATAATAATAATAACAGTTAATAATAATAATAACCTTATTCCAAACAATAATAATTTTACAGACTGAAATTTTCAGGGGTTTTACCGATATTGCAACAATTTAGCTCCTTTTACAAACATGCAGATACATAAAATTGGAAACAATAATAAAATTACAGAAAAATGAAGGTTGGTCGAACATAATGAATTATAAATAGATAATACAATAGACAATACATGTAATAATAATAATAATAATGTTTGCTTTTACTCTGCAGTTCACTTACTGATTTAAAGAGTTTACAAGTTCTTTTCTGACATCTGACTCTCTCTTCACACAAAACCCGTGATAAATATGGTGGTATGGTAGAATTTTTATATTTATTAGCTGTACGAGCATAAATTCTTATGAAGTTTCTTCTGGTTTTATGCCCCAAAGAGATACAAGGAAAAAGTTGTGAATAATAAAGAGGATGTTCGGTATCAGACAAAATAACTTGGGCCCATTGCTTGCAAGGATTGAAGTGCCTATTGACAATAATGTCAGTTAGCTGAGTCAAAGGCACACCACTAACCCTACTTACAGCCTTCAGTGTTCTACGTAATATGACATAGTCTTTTTTGAGAAGTTCAGGGAAGAACAAGGGAGAACAATGAAGAAGTAGAATGGGCAGAATGCATGAATTAATAAATTACTGCAGAAGAGGTGAGGTTGATTTAAGCCAGCAGGAAGTCTCAACTTCTTTATCTCATAAGTCAGGCGAAAGATTTTCTTAGAAATCAACAGAATATGAGACGACCAACAGAGATTCGAAGAGAAGCTGATGTCGAGATAAGCGATATTCCATTTACTCCCTATCACACTGCCGTCAATATTACAGGAATCATGGGAATGAATGAGTCAGTCCACGCAAGTCTTGTTCGCATCTGAAACTGAAATCATCAATATGACATTTAGATGGATCCAGTTTACGACCATTCAGGTGTGATGACTTGTTAACTTCAGATAAGAATCTACTCATCATATAAGAAGAGTCGAATGCAGAAACTACTGGAACAGAAATGGTTAAATCATCGGCATATTTATTGAAATTAGCTTGGGAAGAATACCGAAGGTCATGCAAAATGAAAGAAAAAAGGAATAAAGAGAATAGAGCACCACTGAGGCGCACCAATTTCTGTTAGCAAGGAAGTGGAGTGCTTTGCATTCAAAATAGTATGTCGTTCTCTACCTGAAAAATAAGAAGAAAGCCATCTTGTGACCTAGGACTCAGTTTGTGCTGAAATCAGCTTACTTAGCAAAAGTGCTCTAGGAATAGAGTGAAAAGCAGTAATGTAGTGTAAAAACGAGGCTCGAACAAACTTTGCGTCTTGATGAAGACTTGAAATAATATTGTGATGAAGTACAACTCCAACAACTAAAGTGCTTCTACTGCATTTGTAAGCAAACTGCTTTTTGTCATTAAAAGATTCCAAGGAAAGCGTAAAAACGTGTAAGGGGATTTTCTCCATAGTTTTGTAAAAATGGAGACGTGATGGAGATTGGCCTAAACCTTAGAGCTGATCCAAAAGATGACTTTGGTCAACATCTGTAGTCGGAAAGTAACAAGTGCCCTCCCCCACACACACAATATGACAGGTGTAATCAGCCACGAGCACTCATAAAAGATCCGTATCTTGTCGACTTCTAAGAAAATGCTCCATCTAGCCTACTACATTAGGAAGTTAAGACATTCGAGAATCACTCAACCTCTACTTTCACAATTTGTTAACTCTTACACCTTACCTATTTTTCTTTATTGCTCTGCCTTAGTCTTTCCTAGGCTACTCAAAATGAACTATGCCAAATTTCGAAGGATGTTAAAGGTTGGCAGTAGGGAAAGCGGTGGGCCACTTAGTCAGATCATTGCTATTATGGTTGATAAACACCTGAACTTGTGTAAGAAATGGTCTATATCCAAATTTTCAGGTTCTCAACACCTCATCCTCTCTACTCACATCTCTCCACTTTTTGTTTCACATATGCTACGACTAGAAGTAATTATAAAGGATTTTATGCGTGTACAACTCAGTAGAAAAAATCAACGATACCCTATTTGATCAGCCGGCGTTCTGTGTGATAGAGATAGTGTTAAGCGTGAAATCTACGACTTACTATGTTATTAGCAAAATAATTGGCTCTTTTATTCCCTCCTACTTATAATTTATGGTGAAACTATTTCAATTAACCTGTAATTTTAGCTATTAGCATTATTGTCATCATTATTTTATACGTTTTGTACATTTTCCACCTTACTGTCACCGCTAATACCAAAAACACTGCCAATATCATTCCTGAAATATTATTTTTCATCGTTTCTGCAGTTGTCAAGTAAGTTAAGTGCAACAACATGCTGAGAATTTCAGAGTAGATCATAAGTAGTTAATTGGTTGATGGTGCATGGCGGTGGAATTCAAGATAACGCGCATTTCATCCTATTTAGGGTCTCGTCCGCCAGCTGGATGTATCTGCATTCCTCATTGAGTCATGATGATCCCACGGAGGCTCCAACCCAGCGCCCATATTTTCAAACGTCAAAACTAAACCACTTAGGACATAAGCGCCACCTCTTGTGCAATGGGTCATATTAATTATTTAATTCAAGCCAACATGTCAACCTGAGACCGAGAGCCTTGGTTCAATCAATCGATAGGAAAGTCTAAAACTGAATTAAATATCCTAAGTAGTGTTTTGGCCAAGTTAAACTTTAAGCACCACTAACTACCAATCAGCGAATGACCTCGAACGCACCAATCACGTGAAGGAGGCATTTTTGTGTTTGGAATATATATATATATATAATACATAAAAACTGTAGAAAAGTGTTACAGAGGATACCTTTCTCTCACATGTGATAAAAATAGCTCTCAGTTTTAGGTTGGAGTATCAACAGAGTATAATTCCATTGTGGGTAAAATTTATTTTGATAAAGTCTCATAGTGTTATACAGTAATATTTACTGAGCAATAAATTGTGCTCGAAAAGTCATCAGCAGATATTACTACTGTATAACACTGTCTGTAAGACTTCATCAGAATAAATTTTACCCACGGTGGAATTATACTCTACCACAGTGCACAAGTTCTATTCTTATTTCAACAGAGTAATTTAACCACATCCTATCCATGTAATTATTTAGGTCTTCTGACCCTAACAATAACCCAAATCTTTCCTGAACCTAACTAACTCGAACCAACTCTAATGTAGCCCTCGTTAGGTTAACCTAACCCTAACTTTTACTTGGCCTAAACCGTAACTTAATCTTTCCCAAGCCCAAGCTGTAACTTGCCAGATAACCCATTAAATAACCCAACTCTTCGGTGAGCATATTTTATTGATGAAGACAACATTGCTTGTCAGGTTTCATTAACATGCTCAGTGAGCGTTTCAAGGTCACCGGTGCGGTCGCACTCCATTGGTAGTTGGTTAGTGGTGCTTAAAGTTTAACTTGGCCCTTATCTCTATTTCATTTCCGCTTTTTTTCACATAAGTTCTCAAAACAGTTACCATATCACTAGTGTCATTCTCTTCTAACTTATTCAGAAGAGAAAATCTTGTCTAGTGACCTTAGCAACACATGTGCTGGAAGACTGGGTCACAATATGTTTTGCATTATAAATGGTATTTAAACCAATGGCTATATTGCACAATAATACACGCACATCAGTGTCTCTAAGATATTCTCCAAATATTGTGATTTTTACCATGAAAGGTAGTGGTAGTAGGCAGAAGTTACAGAAAGAGAGAGTGAATGAGTGTGTGTATGAGAGAGTTGGTTAGAAGAAATAAATAAAACAGTTTGCTTGTTTTAATGTTTGTTACTTAAACACAAACAAATCTTGTGACATAGAACACAGAAAATGAAATGTCGCCCTGTAAGGGACGATTGCACAACGCAGTACCAATACACAAGGTCAAAAATTTTTAAAAATAATTCATCACAGCACTCATAGACACAGTCAAAAGACAAACGATAGATAGATGGAGGGATCGATAGACAGACAGGCAGTTATCGTTTTCATTCATTGATTCGTTATCATTCCGTGTGTTGTCAGACACGTAGCGTGTCTGTTTAAATGAGCGCGCGCGCGCGCACGCACAAAAGACAAATAGGAAGACAGAGTGTGTGTGTGTGACTGAGCGATATATGGACAGATGCTTGTGTTTACACATTTTTCTCTTTCACTACTAGCATTAATCAAGTATGTTTGTTATTAAAACGGCCTGTATTTTATATATAACATATCCTTTCTATTCAGCCTAAATAAGCAGCAGTTACACTTGTATATAATAATATTGAACATTGAAACCTGTCAAATTATCTATCAAAACAATTTTCTAAGGAAGGATATATATGTGACATTTACATAAATAATTCACTCTCTCTCTTGTCTCAACTATTGTAACATTTAACTGTGAACACAGACTTTTGCGCAATCCTGCTTGCTAATTGTTATTTTATGAATAACGATAATGAATGCAGATAAGAAATGACCAATTATCGTACGGAATTACGTATACCTGTTGAACGTAATAAAAAATCCGTCATTCATGATGATTACTTGAAAAATTTTAGTATTTTTGACAACGATACAACATTTCCATCAGACGACAAATGGAAATATAATTTCACCAGTAATAATAATAATAATACCAATAAATTTGACTGGGATTCACGTAATCGTCACACATCCGGTAGTCATGACCACTTCTCTCATCAAATCCCATGGCATAAACGTTTTCGTACAATCTCATCTAGTCCAATGCGATTCGCAGAGACAACGGACTACCTCTACGATGATATGAAGCGTAGAATGGAGGAAAGACGAAGACGATGGAATGAAGAATTCCGATTAATGCACAATGATATGCTATTACCTAGTCGATTATCTAGTTCCAGTGATTTATTTGGCAGTCGCGATGTAATGAATTCATCAGCCAGTTCACGAGATACATTAACGACAACAGCAGCGACAGCAACAACAAAGACAAGTGGTTATGAACAATTTCAAGATGGCAGTGTACATTTTGTAGCGAATTTTAATCTATCAGATTATGATCCTGAATTAGTAAAAGTATTTGTACGTGATGGTCAGCTAGTGGTAACAGCTAAAACAGACAGAAGTCATTCCACGCATAGCTTGAATGCAATGAACAATCATAATAATAGTAACAACGGTTCCACATCATCTCTTCGTGAATATTCACGTTCTGTCAATTTACCTCCAGGTGTAGATGATGAGAAAATCTCTGCTTTATTATCCCTGAATGGTATCCTGACTGTTAGTTGTCCTATGAAACCACCGCCTTTTTCATCGTCAGTAGATGGACGATCCTCTGTTACTAATTCAGAAGTATCGTCCGATCGATTTTGGAATGATAATAACAATAATAATAATCATAATAATAATAATAACAACTCACCTCGTCAATATCATTCACCAAGAAAGTTATCACAACAACTTTTGAACACCTTTGAATTAAAATCACCAAAATTGAGCCATTCAACACGTTCGATCCATTCAGATTATGATATTAATTTACACAGTCATGATCGCGATCATCATCATCATCACCACCTGAACGACACTCAACGAACCTATGTCAACAACAATGATCTACATCGTCCTGCGTATCAATCACCAAGAAAACGTCGATTCTGTTTAGAACTGCCTATTGATTCCGAGTATTCACCATCGGAAATACAAATTAAAACGTTAAATCGTCGTATTTATGTGAAAGCACGTCATGAAGAACGTGGATTAAATCGTACAGCTGTAAGAGAATTTTCTAAAGAATATGATATACCCGATCATGTTGATCCTGAGAGTCTTACAGCGAAATTTAGTAATGGTATATTATATATTGAAGAACCGCTTATATAAAAGAAAAGAGGAATGACGGTGATGATTAATGCTCACATAAACTCCACCCACACACCCACCCCCTACTTATTTGATAAATCTCTCTCAGTTACAACACTTTTGGTTTATTGTTGCTCACTTTTATCAATCTCATCATAGTATTTTGACAAAAACTATACCTGTATATTTCGAGAGGGAGAGCGAGAGAGAGAGGTGTGCTCAAGAACAGACTGCTGTAAGTTGTTGAGTAGGCTGCCTGTAATCATGCGTAGAGATGCAAAAAGGTTTTACTGTTTACACATATTTTTTAGTTTTAATTTCATATTTTTCTATAGAACGTATATAAATACACCCATACACATATACACACACACACTCAAAATCAGTTTCCATGGTATGCTCTACTCACACTGGAATAGCATCGAGAACAGTCCTGGCCTTATTGGTTGAATCGCAAAAGACGCTTTCGTAGTCATTTTAAAGAGAGAGGGCACTCTTTCAACTGTCCTCCAGGAACATGGAAGAGATGAATCAAACATGGGGAATCAGTAAAACGACAATACAGTAACATTAGCAAACATTCAAAAACACGCTCACACGCACATGCACACAGAGGGACAGAGATTAATTTACGCGAAGAGTTTGTTTCACTCATCAGATCATACATATATAAGGTTAGCCGAGTTTCTATAAAGGTTATTTTGTAGATGAAAGAGCAACTGAGCGACAATGTCCGTTGTAACATTGTGTGTAATACATTAACTTTCAAGTGTCTTATAAATAAAACAATCAGTTGTTCTCTTGTATTCTTAATTTGTTCTTTTAATTTTTTTGCTGAGCTTTAAGGGAGCTTTTGTAAGGCAATTTTTGTATATATTATTGATTAGTTTTAAGTTAGCGATATTATTATTATATTATTGTATCCTTCAATCCCTAAAGGAACATAGGGCTTCAGCCGTGCGTCTCCATTGCGTTCGGTTCTCTGCTAGAGTCTTCACCTGACTCCAAGTCTTCCCACACGCTTTCATCTTCTCTTCACATGACTTCCTCCAAGTCACCCTTGCACTGACGACCAACTCGCCGCTCCCTCAAGGGCTTGTCTAGGGATGTCACTCACTTGATGGTTTCCTCAGAGTATGGCCAACCAATCCATCTCCATTTCTTCCTGCCTATTTGTTTCACAATCGGTTCCTGCTCCGTTGGTTCGCTCCCAGAGATCTCTGTTCCTGATCTTTTCTGGCCAGCCATCTGATCTTGAGTACTGAGCGAAGACAACTGTTAATGAAGGTCTTTAGTTTGCTTGAGATAGTCTTTATGACGCTCCAAGTCTCTGATCCATCCGTATAGTAGCACTGACTTCACATTGGAGATGAAAATCCGGATCTTTTTTGTGACGCTGAATGATGTTGACCCCCACACTGACTTGAGAGTAACTAAAGCTTGACTTGCTTTCCCAATCCTCGCTGCTTTGATATCCTCATCAGTTCCGCCTGTAGTTGAAACGATGCTTCTCAGGTAGGTAGGTGAAGGAGGTTGTTTCTTTCAGGTTCCTCCCATTTATGCTTATTGTTGTCTGTTGTTGTTGGCCAGGAATCTCCATCACCTCTGTCTTCTCTATGTTCACCTGAAGTCCCATCTTTGATGCTTCTTCTGCTAACTTGTTGCTTTTCACTTGCATATCTTCCAGCTTTTTGTGGGAAATCAGACATATATCATCGGCGAAGTTAGCGATAGGCATAAGTTTCAATGAAATGTAATGAAACGAGTAAGCTTGACTTGTAAATGGAAAGTCCTGGGTTTGAACTCCTTATGGTTGGTGAGTCCTGATGATGAATCTTAAACTAGGCTGACGAAACAAATGTCCAGTACTCCCTGGTGGTTTTCAGTGGTGCTCGAACTGATATCAGTCTGTGGTCAGACTTGAAAAACAAATCCAATGCATTAAAGCGAACAATACTGTGGTTTCAATTAGATCTCATCAGGCTTAACTCTAATATATATAAGTTTACAAATAAAAATTCAAATATAAACCAATCATGGTGCTTTGTATATAGGATAATAAGATGGTGAATATAATTGTGCAATTAGTCATAATAGTAGTAATGATAATAATAATAATAATAGTAACAATAAAAATGGTCTTATCAATAATAAGGATGAAAAAGTGAGGCAATCTGTGATAACACGAATAATGAAAAAAAACAGCATGATTAAACAAACAATTGTTCAGGTATACGTGGTAGTTGATAAAGGCTAGTAAAAACAAGTGAACCGACTAAGTAATGCTAGATCTCGCAGCATATCTATGTTTGTCATTCTCTAGCCGACGAATGATTGGGATGCAAACGAAGGATTAGCCAGATAGTTTTGCCACATCTATGTGCATGTGTCAATTCAACTGCACCTGCGGTGACATTTATGTTGGGTGTACTACTAGACAGCTTAGCCAACGTGTTAGTGAACATCTCTCATCGTGGTTTGGCAAAGGACAGACAAAAACAATCCGTAGCTCGATTTTGTCACATTTAATTGATAGTGGTCATGTAGTGAAGAAAGCGGGAGCTTTCAAAGTAATTCATCGTATCTCACCGAATCTTTCCAATAGACTTCGTATTCGTTTACTGCACACAGCTGGGGCGATAGGCACTCGAACTATTAAACCTATACCATGCATTCAAAAGGCTTTGGTGGCATAGTGGTTAGGACGCTCGCCGAACATGCACATGGTCCGGGGTTCAATCCCCGGCCGACGCACTCCTTTGCCTCGCTAAGCCAGAAATAATGCTGGTGAAGAGGAAAGGTTGGGCATGAGGCTAGCAACCCCATCCTGTAAAATAAACACTGCTACAGAAACTTCAAGCCACTAGCTTGAAGCCCTATGTTCCACTGCGGAACGTGAGGGATAAAAAAATGCATTCAAAAGAAGTTTGTACAGCCATTATCCCTCTCTAATCGGCCTATTAAGACATAACCAACTAATGACTTCTACACCACCCCTTACTTATATTTTCAACCCCTCTCTTATCATACCCTAATCTTATCACATCTTCATTAAAAACGTGCCTTTTTTTCGGTTACTATGTCTTCGTGAACATTTGTTTGTTTAATCATTCTGTTTTTCATTATTCGTGTTATCACAGATTGCCTCACTTTTTCATCCTTATTATTGATAAAACCATTATTATTATTATTATCATTACTACTATTATGACTAATTGCACAATTTATATTCACCATCTTATTATCCTACAGACAAAACACCATGATTGGTTTATATTTGAATTTTATTTGTAAACTTATGTAGGCATATTAGAGTTAAGCCTGATGATGAGATCTAATTGAAAGCACAATATTGTTCGCTTAAATGTGTTTTTCTAAATCCAAAACATACAAACAAACTGATGAAAATTAATCTGATGCTCCCTGATGACTGGCTGCAGTGAGAAGTTGTGATGAGTGGGGTCCATCCGTTCTGGAGTAAGGACAAATACTCACCAGCGATGATATTGGCTTGTGTCAGTCGCGTTTAAATCATGAATCGGTAGGAGTTAGAATTCATAGGCTGGCCACTGAATTGGGTCCCAGTGGCTGGATGGTCGGTGAGGTTGCCTTGTAACCTGAAGCCTCTGGGTTCGAACCTTGGTGGTAGGTGTGTACTTCCAGTGAGTCCCAGGCTAGGAAAAAACACCTGTATGGCAGTGCTACATGGTTTCAAATGGTTCTTCTGCTAATATTTAATCTGGGATTAAACGTGGAAATGTTAATTAAGAAGGATTTCAAACTATTTCATCACGAATTGACTTCATGGAGAGAACCATTAACAAGCAGAGAATACTGGATGATTACTTCGTCCTTGTTTGGGACCCTTCAGCAAAACCTACCCATGATCCCATCAGAGATTGAACGCAAGGCAAACTCATGTACCATTCAGTCATCTGGATCGAAACCAAAAGCGTATCATTTCTAATTTCTGCCAATTAGTGGTAGAACATGACCGTCAGCCAATGTTAAAGGTGAAAGTCTATCCCTACACTCAGCTTGGCTACTCCTTGGATCACGGCTCCTCACTAGAACTTTTAGCGACTTCATACTGCAGTCATTTACTAATAATCAACACATTAATTTTCAAGAGCTGATTTCAAATATTTAATCAAAATGAAGTTTGACCATGAACCAAAAATCAGTTAGAGAACCACTGAAAATCAATTAGCGCTGAAAATCTGTTTCGTCCTAGTTTGCTACTATTCAGCGTTGCACATCAATGACTGCATGGAAAGGCAAACCTGTATAGTGCAGTAATTGTGATCCTGAAATCCGTCGTTATTTTTCACTTCATGAAAACTTTAAACTGACAGACCACTACTTTATAAGGCATTGGATTTCGTCCTAGTTGTTGAAAGGTAAACGAGTCTGCCTTAGTTTCGATCCTTGGTGGTGAGATGGCTGCGTCGTGTTGAAGAATACTAAGCAAGGACGACACCGACAAAGCAGGATTTAATGAATTTATCAGATTTCAATGGGTTCTTTAACTGATATCGATCCATTATCAGTTCCTTACAAACTAATTCTTGAATAATAATAATAATAAGAGATGGAATAAAATGTTATTAATAATAATAACAAGAGTTAGTGAATAAGCGATATTAATGTGGTAGATTCAAAGTGTACACCATTGCCTTCTGTTCACATGAAGACCAGATCGATGAAGTAGAATTACCCAAGCCTCCGCTAATTCAGACATCTTTCTGTTTTCTTTGTGTGTTGACAACAGTGAATGATTTGACAGAGTCAATATCACCGTATATGTAGTCAATAAGATGCTTTGTTACTGATAATTTCGGTGCCTTGATTTGAGGCTTTTCCAACCAATTGAGTAAATGCCATATCTTGGGAGTAGTCGGCTAACTAACTGATATTATATAAGCAATTACAATCTTCCGGTTTAATGGTTCTTATTGCAACAGCTTCAGCTCTGCATAGCGGACGTAGGTGAACTGTACGCAATAACAACTTCGGAATTCAGTATATAACCCTGAAAGCTGTGTTGACATCGATATGGTGTCCAGTATCGACCAAGTGTGACAGAATTGAGCTTTTTCTGAACTTAATTTCCCCCCTGCTGAACCAAGCTGGTAAATATTCTCGAACCCGTAAATGAACCCGCCTAATCCTACGCCCTTTATAACTTGAACCACAGGAACAGTTGAAATGTTATATGCATGAAGAAGAGCTGAGGTAAGACATCTTTGAGTTACTGGGTAAACATTGGACGGCTGCTGAAGGATAGGGCCAGACGTGCAGAGTAGAAGGTATTTTTATCTCCCTGGTTAAACAATGAGATAGAATCTCCACAGAAGTATCTACCTTGAATTGTAAACGTAAAAAGAGAGGCTTTTTCTCCACCGTTACCAGTTCATGTTTACGGCGATTGTAACCTTTGTTGGCTGTATTGAACTTCTCTGGATATTCGTTACAATCTACCTACTGGCGTGTTACTTACTGAGTTTATAGGAAGTATATTACGCAGAAATTTATCGACAAAGCCAGCTAAACAGGATTCGCAGTATAAAATGATGTGAGCACTTAATTTCATAGGTTTTAACCTTCTTTAGACTACTTCGTGCTAAAGTGCTTATGAGAGATCGAAAAAGGCACAGTATACAGTCTAAGACTATGACTGTTGGAAGGACAGCAGAGAAAATGTCGTAATTTGAGGGAACTAGGGTCAAAATGAATGTAAACATCATGGTTTGAAGATCAAGCTATGACCAATATAAGTACTTGTAGAAATGGAAGGTTCGGGAAGGACAGAACATAAGGAAGATGCAGAAATGAGACGTTATGTAGTAAAATTGAGCGATTACGATTCATAAGATTAATGTTATCAACTTGGTGAGCCAAAATCACACATTAGGGATGATTGTGTGACTACTTCAACTAAAAATAATATGAAGTTATCAAGAGAGTGACAGATTGCCTAATTTCTGTTTAAATCTCAATGTTTGATTTTTGTTAATTTAAATTTATTTCTATTCATCATTTGATTTATTTTTATTCAATCGAAAATGCTCAATCTGTGGAGATATCTCGGCTTCCAATATGAATATGTTTCAACAGCCAATCAAAGTTACTTTTCTGTTTCTTTCTTTGGTGATGATTAGCAATGGAATCCAGAATGTGCGTTTCACCTCATTAGGGAATCGTCGTCTGGATGCACATGCATCCCATAGGGAGTGATAGCCTTCTTACGAAGATTGGAATCGTCTCTCACTGAGGATATAGGTGTATTTAACTTATGGGTGCAAAATATGACGGTATCCACATTCAGGATTCTACTGTTAACCACTATAAACCATTTCATCGAGCTAAATCACGAAATTCGCACTCTCCTATCATTTTAATATTTAATATGTGTTACTTTTATTCCTTTATAACCCATCTTTTGACGAAACTGTAAAGTCACACCGATTGAGACGGTTAGGACATCTGTTATGCATGCCTGCCTAGCCACCTCTTTTCTCTACGGTCGATGTTAGCTGAAATAGGTTTGATCAGGTTAGAAAATACCTGGTGGTGGTCAAACGGAAACATGGTTTCATCAGTCAATGAAATCCACAACAGTTTAAGCCACGAAGGGAGGTTTAGTCTGGCTGATTAGTTGGTAAGAACCAATGAAGGCTGTAGACAATTGGTGATGTGCTTCAAAATCACTCTCAATGGCGCAGATGCATCCACTACTTTTGATTTATTATATCTAATAAAATTAGGTTGTTCTTTCATATTACTGTTCTTTTTGCCTCATATTTCTGTTTACTGCCTCTGTTTTGAATCTGTCCTACTCTCTTCTCTCTTTTTTGTGTGCTATATGGGGTGTGGCAACTCGAACTGCTGCACCTCTGTGAAAAGTTCAACGTTGGAACCAGTCAGCCAGTCAGTTATCCTTTGTAACCCTATACTTGATAATTAATCTGATGCTCACTAGTGACTAGATCTATACATGTAGTTGCCTGGAGTTCTAGTGTGATAAGTCCATCAAGTCAGATAAGAGATCAGTTACTCGCCTTTGACGTTGGCTTACAGTCGCTCTACGTACTGGCAGAAATTATAATTCATGGGCCATTGAACTGGATCCCATTGGCTGGATGGTTTACGAGCTCACCTTGTAACCTGGAGGACATGGGGTTTAACCCCAGTTGGTGCCTGCCGATGAAGACAAAACAGCTGTCCACCACTTACAGGTTTTCGATGGTTCTCTAAGTAATGTCAACTGGTGATTAAACCTGTAACCAATCATATCTCTGCAAACCAATGTCTGATCTTTCATAATGACTGTGATTTATGGTTGTCCTCAGAAGATAAAAGGCCGGGAAATAAAGTGATGGCTGTCTATACTGATGTTCTGTTCTTTCTTGTTCTATCAAAATTATCAGCGAGAAACTCTGAGAACAAATTAACCAACAACCTCTTGCTCAGCAAATATTCAAAAGAAAAAGAAGATCGGTAGGGTAGACACTGGGGAGACATGGTGTGCAATGCAAGCCGTCACTCAAGCAGAATTTGAATAGGAAACGAAGAGTTGATCGTTAGTCTGAGGGTGACATGGAGGAGATCATACGAGGAAGAGATGAGAGAATATGGGGAATCTTGAGGTCAGGTGAAGAGGACCGCAGAGAACAGGACAAAAGGGAAATGTGCTGTGGTTGAAGCCCTGTGTTCCATCTAGGAACTTAAGGGGACAATGACGATATTAATAAGTAACGCCAGTCATATATCTTGACTTCAACTGAATTCTTTCTCTTAAAACTCACTTCCCATTGTCGACTTCTTCAGCTGCAGGATATTAGAACTTATCTTACTACACAGTGTAATGTGTCATTGAAAAAAATTAACAATAACCAGCGTACTTCCATTTAGTGTATCTCTGAATTAGGTCACAATCCCAAGCCACAACAGAACAACTGGTATTCAATTGGTGGATGTTGACTAGCAGTGAAATCCACCAGGATGCACATTTCGTTCTATTTAAGACTCGTCAGCCAGTGGATGTGCCTGTATTTCCCAGTGAGTGATGATGTTCCCACCGAGGCTGGAACCCAGTGCCCATAGTTTGAAATGCTTTGGCCCTCGGTGGGAACACCATCAATCACTGGGAAATACAGGTACACGCAGATGACGAGTCCAAAATGGGACGAATTGCGCGTTGTCCCGGATTCCACTGCTATTCAGTCACCATCCACCAATTAACTTTTAATTACTTGCCCAGACATCGTCAGAGCATCTGCACAAGAAACTGATAGACACGTCAACCTGAAACTGAGCACTTTGGTCTAATCAATCGACGGGAAAATCTAAAATTGAATTAAAAATAACAACTAGTAGTTTATAAATGTTTATTTAACCCTGCATTTTGCACAGTGAAACAGCATTTACAACGAAGTACAAAACCTCAACGATACCGCATTTGGCCCGCACGAGTTCTATGTGACAGAGATAGTGTTAAGCGTGAAATCTACGACTTACTATGTTAATAGCGAAATGGGTGACTCTTTCATTCCCTCCAGTTTGTAATCTATGGTGACACTATTTCGACTATTTTTTGATTGGACAATAGTCAGTAATTAGTGTAATGTGTAGAATCCTAACTTGGTTGCCGACTGAATTTTATCAGTTAAGTTTGTAATGTGGCCAGCATTCTAGGTGGCTTGCCATCACAGTTCACTTTGAATCGTCGGTATTAGATGGTTAGAGGTGATTGGGAAGAAGCCTTCCATGCAGGTTTGGCGCTTGTCGGCACTGATCAGTTAGCAAGGCATATCTGAAACCCTGAAAGAACTCATGTTCCTTCTGGGATTCGAACCTGACACACCCAGTGTTGTATTCAGACGTTACCACTGAGCTATTCGGTGTGGCGATTGACATCCTGTAGGACTGTGGCAGTGCCAACTAGCACAAAACCTAGGCCTAAGGCTTCCTCCAACCATCTGATACCAACAATTCACATAGCACGGTGATGGCGAGCCACCTAGAGTGACTCCTCAACTGAAAGACTAGATTTATTGTATCTACCAATTCAACTGAGCTTATGGTGGAGAGAGTTATATTAACCATTGATCTAGAAACTTGAATTTCCGTGCTCACTCACGAACACCTACCGATGTACGTCGGTAGCACAATGGTTAGGACTCTCGCCGATCATGCATATGGTCCGGGGTTCGATCCCCTGCCGACGCACACCCGATATCTACGGTCGGCCTGCTAAATTTGGGCTACCGATATCCATGCTGAAAATTCCATACCTGCACCAAAACATACGGTGTGGAATCAAGCTGTAATCAAAAATAATAAATAATGTGGCTAAATAAAGGTATAATGAAAAATACCAACAGTTCAATACTAGATCGCCTGGTGCAAACCGGTTGGCCATAGAGCAGGCTAGTATTGAAGAATCCTTCTCCATCATCATCTATCGGGGACCTTGTAAATTGCTGAAAGCACCCAGGTACTGAAGACTCAAAATATTAACGGCTATTGCAATCAGCCTAAAACAACCGGTGCTGTGTGTTTGTGTGTGTGTGTAGAGAAGAAACAGGTCCAGGTGGCGACTATTACTGCCTTGGCCTTCTGTGAAGCCTATAAATTCATGAATTCTGTATTGTTAACTTTCCTAATTTGAACCGATTAAAAATGGCCCTTAAAATTTTCAAAAGAATGGATACTGAACAAAGAGTATTCTTTTCGAATACTCTTCTTCATCAGGCTCTACAGTTATTCATACATTATAGTGAATAAATTAATTAGTGTTATGAACAACATTAATGTTGCTGTTTAAATAACATCGAATCGATAGTATTGATAGATTACAGCTCAATAGCATCAACATAAAATAAGCTGAATGTCAGAAAAATTAGGAAAGATAATAATACAAATTCATGAATTTATAGTCTCTACTGAAGGTCAGTCAAGGCAGTAGTAGGGGCTGGACTTGCTTCTTTTGAGCACAGAGCACTGGTTGTTTGAGGTGAATTGCAATAGCCTCTGCTGTTTGGAGCGTGTGGTGCTTCGATGATTTTGGCAATTTACTAGGCACCCGGTAGATTAAAGAGAAGGATTCTTCCACATTGGCTGGCATTGTGGCCAGTTTGCACCAGATGGTCCAATATCGAACTGTTTATGGTTTTCATTACACCTTTACTTAGCCATAATGAGAGATGTTCTCGAGGGAGCAGGAAAAATCAATTTCGTAGATCAACGGCCGATATAACTCGCTCCACAGGCGCAGTTGAATTGGTAGGCACGATTGGAAGTGGCTAGTCTAGGTAGCACCATCGGTCGTGTGGAGATTAAGACGTGTAGTTCGCCAGCATTAAAAGTTCTTTGAACTGATTTTCTTAATTTCCTCGTAATTAATTCACTTGGTATATCGCCCTTAAATTGTAGTCGTATATAAAGAGGCTTCTTGTTTACAGATAGTGATTAGTCCTTTTCCGCTTTCTTTGTTACGTTGATGCTATTGAACCGTAATCTTTTTATATGATTGATTGATTCGATGTTGTTTAAACAACGTTAATGTTGTTAATAAACCTAATTCCTTCATTATTATTATGGATGCATATGACAACAGCTGTACGACAATGCTGCATGCCAAGTAATCCACAACGGGAAACTTACGGAACCCTTCGAAGTGAAGACAGGAGTAAGACAGGGTTGCCTACTATCGCCAATGATCTTCCTCACTGCAGTAGATTGGATAATGCGACAGACAGCGAACAATGAGGAAACAGGCATAGAATGGACCAACACAAAAAACTTGGAGGATCTGGACTTAGCCGATGATATATGTCTGATTTCCCACAAACTGGAAGATATGCAAGTGAAAAGTAACAAGTTGGCAGAAGAAGCATCCAGAGAAGGTAGGACTCCAGGTGAACATAGAGAAAACAGAGGTGATGAAGATTCCTGGCCAACACCAACAGCCACAGCAACAACAACAGACAATAATCAGCATAAATGGAAGGAACCTGAAAGAAACTACCTCCTTTACCTACTTGGGAAGCATCGTTTCAACTACAGGCGGACGGAACTGACGAGGATATCAAAGCAAGGATCGGGAAAGCAAGGCAAGCTTTCATTACTCTCAAGTCTGTGTGGAGGTCAACAGCATTCAGCGTCAAAAATAAGATCCGGATTTTCGACTCCAATGTGAAGTCAGTCAGTGCTACTATACGGATCAGAGACTTAGCGCGTCATAAAGAGCATCTCAAACAAACTACAGACATTCATTAACAGTTGTCTTCGCTCAGTATCACTCAAGATCAGATGTTCGGCCAGAAAAGATCAGCAACAGAGATCTCTGGGAGCGAACCATGCAGGAACCGATTGTGAAACAAATACGCAGGAAGAAATGGAGATGGATTGACTGGCCATACTCTGAGGAAACCATCAAGTGAAATCACTAGACAAGCCGTCGAGTTGAACCCGAAAGGGAAGCGGCGACTTGGTCGTCAGCGCAGGGGTGACTTGGAGGAGGTGATGTGAAGAGTTGATGAAAACGTGTGGGCAGACATGGAGCCAGGTGAAGACTCTAGCAGAGAACCGAACGCAATGGAGACGCACGGCTGAAGCCCTATGTTCCTGTAGGAGTTAAAGGATACAATAATAATAATAATGATAATAATAATTTGTCAAAATTCATCCGTCATTACCTGCTAACAAACTCAAAAAGAGATAATCTCTGTAAACTGACGATTGGTCAAATACATAAGTCATTGATAGAAGTGATTGATTTCTTATTCTTCAAGTCAAATATAGAATTCAGCCTCTTCTGAAAATACTTCCAGCTTCTGAAATAGGACATTAGCTAGAACACCGTCTGCCTTCATTGTCACAATCGATGAAAAAGCAGTCATAGAAAGCAACAAGTTTTAACTTTAAATTAGCGACAATTTAACGTGTTTTCGACATTATGAAACCGTTTCCATCGGGCCAACTGTGTCATTTAAGGTCGCATATTATGCTCTGAAAAATTTCAGATTTTACGGGAAAATGAGGTTGAATATCACGTCAAACTGTGAAAAAACTTCAACTGATGAAGTTTCATTGTTTCATTTCATTTTGTGTGTACAGCTGATTTCACTAAAAAATCAGCACGTGACCATTAATTGTCCAATTCATCTTGGGAAAAATATTTAAACCGAATAACCTTGACACACTGGGTGTAAGCCAATAAGATATGAGTTATTTTTAAGCTATTGATTATTTGGATGGGGATAAACTGAATGGTTCTTGAATTGTTATTCGTATGTTATACTTAGTTCGGAAGTAGCTGTACTTTAATATAGTGACATTGTAAAGGGAGGAGGCAAGAGATTTGGTACATACATTGGGAAACCGTCATTTGCAGAGAACTTCCAAGTTTCATTAGATGGATGATTTCATCATGAGCTGACATCAGTTAGAGAACCATTGGAAAACCTGGAAGTACTGGACGGCTGTTTCGTCCTAGTTTGGAACTCTTCATCAGTACATACCCACCAGCGTTCGGACCCAGGACCTGCTGGTTACAAGGCGAGCTCGACGAGCATTGAGCCACTAGGACTCGATCCCTACAAAACCAATACTTGAAAACTTCCGAGTTGTGCTACTTTTGAACTTCCTATTGTACTTCTTTGTCTTCCTTTCGTGTCTTCCACGTTTCGCCACAATGTTGATTCATTTCCTCTCTTTGACGTTAAATCTTTCTCTAGGCTATTTGATATTTTTGTGTGCCGATGGACCTCTCTTTATATACTACTGATAGATTTTATCAGTAGCTTACGCTCCAACAGTACTATATTATTATGCTTATATTCATCCCTGGGATTGTGAGCGGAACATAAGGTTTCAACAGTACATCGTCAATTCACTCTGTTCTCTGCAGTCTTTCTAAGCTCTCTCCACGAAGTTCCTTTTTTCATAGTCTCCTTCAGATCACCGTCGAAGGCCCAACTCGTCGTTTCCCTATCGAGTTCCACTTGACAGCCTTCTTGGTGTGTGACTTCACTCCAAAGGCTTCCACAGAGTATGTCAAGTCCATCTTTATGAACTTCTGCAGAATTTTAAGGCGACAGGTTCTTAGTTGGTTGGTTGTATAGAGTTCCTTGTTGCTTTTCCTTCTCAACTAGTCAATGTTGAGGCAGTGAAGGCAGCTGTTGATGGAACTTGGTAGCATTCTGTTGGAAATGCTTTCCGTGACTCAGTCATCAAGTCTGTGAAGCATACATACCCACTGAGTGACTTTACATTAATGCTGAGAATCCGGATTTTGTCTGTTAGGCTGAGTACAGCAGATATCCATCTTCAAATGACATTAATTTTGTTAAATATGCTGACGATCTGACTGTATCTTTGCCTGTCAAATGTCAAAGTGACTGCTCCAAACTAAATGGCTTTTTATTAGAAATCAGCCAGTGGTCCAAGGAAAACGGTCTTACCTTAAATCCCTCTAAATGCCAAACAGTCAATTTCACCTTTAGGCATAAATCTGACCTAAACAAACTGGTTAGCACTCACGAGGTGTGCAACATAGATGGCACTGAAATAGAGATCAAG
Source organism: Trichobilharzia szidati (assembly GCA_944472155.2). Taxonomy (NCBI): domain Eukaryota; kingdom Metazoa; phylum Platyhelminthes; class Trematoda; order Strigeidida; family Schistosomatidae; genus Trichobilharzia; species Trichobilharzia szidati. The sequence continues at coordinate 7,324,746 of OX235274.1, read as the reverse complement.
TCGGAAATTAAATATCTTGGCGTCATTCTATCTGCTGATCTTTCCTGGTCGTCTCATATCTTGATGATTTCTAAGAAAATATTCCGTCTTACCTTCTACATCAAGAAGTTAAGACATTCTGGAATAACCCAACCCTTACTCTTACGATTTGTTAACTCTCGCATTCTGCCTATTATTCTC
>OX235274.1:7278378-7324070 GCA_944472155.2 Trichobilharzia szidati | reverse complement strand
CCTGCTCTTCATCAGGTTCTACAGTTATATACATCCATAATAATAATGAAGGAATTAGGTTTATTAACAACATTAACGTTGTTTAAATAACGTCAAATCAATCAATAATATGAAAAGATTACAGTTCAGTAGCATCAACGTAACAAAGACCTGACAACGTAACAAAGACTGACCTTGGCGGCCTGCTTAAATCTTGGGCTACCAAATACCTTAATCATTACAAATCATATTGCATCTAATTGCTCACTTCCAATTTATTTTAAATAATTAAATTTTATTCTAATATGTCCTCTAATCGGATTATTTATTCTCGTGAGTATTTAATATCCTTAAAACCTACTGATCGGAAATGCCATAAAAAAGACAAAAAAAAGCATCACGCCGGGTGGCAAAGAGCCTTAAAAAACACCCCTATTCAATTTATGACCGTTCCTGCAATCATGAGTACTAACTGTCGCTCCCTGCCAGCCAAGATTAACTATCTTCAATCACTTGTGTCTTCCATTATATATCGAAATACTGGGATCATATCACTTCAAGAAACATGGCTACATGATCTATATGATGACAATCTAGTGTATCTAAATGATTTCAAACTATTCAGACAAGATCGATGCAGTTCTAGGAAGAAACGTGGTGGAGGTGTCGCCATCTTCATAAATTCACAATGGTGTACATCTAATAAAGTATGTTTCAAATTCTCTAGTGACAACATTGACTGCCTCACCGTCAAATGTCGACCTAAGCATTTGTCAAAATATAACTACATATACATCTCGAACATTTATATTGCACCTGGATGCAATTCCACTGAATTGTCTTTATTTGCTGATGAATTTACCTCCTTTGCTGCCACCTCCTTCGGAAACTCGTTGTCTATTGTTACTGGAGATTTCAATTCTAGTGATCACAGTTTCCTTATTTCACTTGGTCATGATAACATTGTCAACTTCCCGACTCGAATGGATAATATTCTAGATCTTGTGTTCACAAATGACATAGGAATATTTGAAGCTCGGAAAAGAGCCCCACTACTTAACTCTGATCACTGCATCATAAGAGTATTGCCCAAGGTATATGGAAAGCTGCACAAAAGGGTCTTCTCCCACCTTGGAAAGAAAACACAACACAGATGTTATTCACATGACAACATACAGAATCTAAGGACAATGTTAAAAGACACAAACTGGGACCTGTTTACTGAACAAGCTCTTGACAACACAATTAGTAACATAACACATTATCTCAATTTCTGTCTTGATGTTTGTTGTCCTAAAGAGACAATCTTCTTAAAGTTCGACCGTTTCGCCTCATCTCAACTCAAAAAGCTTCGCCGTCAAAAAGAAAGGTTATACAAAATGAAAAATAAATCTGGTGTTAAGAGAATAAACACTTTGATTAAAGCCGAATTACAAAGATTAAATGCTCTCTATAACCAGAAGTTTCTTTCATGTAAATCCTCATCTAATATGTGGAAGCTATTAAAGGAAATCACAGGTGGTAAGCAAATAATGAATGATACTTCTGTCGATGTTGATATGCTTAATAAATCCTTCATATGTATCCCTGCAGATGTTATGATTCCCAAATCTAATAGTATAAATAATGACTGCTTTTCATGTTTTAACACGAATGATGTCCTCAAGTGTCTTCAATCTCTCAAACCTACCCAGTCCCTTGGTCCTGATGGAGTTCCTGCTGTTATCCTTAAGAAGTGTGCTGACATCTTATGTTACCCATTAACTGACATTTTCAATGAATCTTTTTCCAAAAGTTTTATTCCTGACTCATGGAAAAATATCAAGGTTGTTCCAGTGCCCAAATCAACAAGTGGACCTACTGTCAAGTTTAGACCCATTGCTATTACCTCACCTTTTTTAAAAGTTATGGAAAGACTTATTTTACTTAATCTTGAACCGTCTTTAAAGCCTTTTAACGACCCCAACCAGTTTGCCTATAAACATAGTAGGTGTACCCTAGATGCCGCTGTAGTTCTATATCATAATATAGTCTCTAGTTTAGATAGAGGAGCCAAATATGTTCGGTGTGCCTTCCTTGATTACACATCTGCATTTGACTCTGTACCTAGGTCTCTCTTGTTAAGTAAGCTTGCTGCAACACAGAGTGAGAGCTGGATAAATAAGTGGTTGTATTCCTACTTTTCTGAAAGGAAGCAGTACACTGTCTACAATGGAAAGTCCTCCACTACCTCACTTACTTTAGCTGGTGTTCCTCAAGGTGCCGTTCTTTCTCCTTTTCTGTTTTCTTTTTTCTTACATGACTTGCCCCATTCTGATGTAGCCACTTTTGTCAAGTATGCTGATGACCTCTCTGTCTCCATGCCTGTCAACTCTCAGTCAGACTGTTCCATATTAAATAACTTTCTCTCGGAAATTAGTCAGTGGTCCTCTTCAAACGGTCTTAAGCTGAATCCGTCTAAATGTCAGGTAGTAAATTTTACTTTCAGACGAAAAAGTGACCTTCAACAACTAGCTAGCTCACATGGTCCCACTATCATTGACGGCATAGAGGTTGAAACTACATCAGATGTCAAGTACCTTGGACTGAGTATTTCCTCCGATCTTTCCTGGTCCTCTCACATCTTGCTAGTGACTAGAAAGATGTTTCGCTTAACGTTCTACCTTAGGAAGTTTAGGCAGTCTGGTATAAAGCAGTCTTTACTTTCTCAGTTTGTCAATTCCTGTATTCTACCCATCCCTCTTTACTGCTCCCCATTAATCTTTCCTGGACTACTTAAGAAAGACTTTGCTTCGCTGCATAGGGCACTAAAAGCTGTTAGTAGGGCAAGTGGGATTTCGTTAAACCAACTGGTTAACACAATTGTGGATAGACATATAATGTCATGTAAGAAACTAGCAAATTCTATATTGTCAGACCCCGAACACCCTCTCCATACGCAGCTCTCTCCTTGCATTTCATCTGGTAGAACTAGAAGCAACTATAGGAAGCTATATGCCAGGACTACCAAGTATAAAAACTCCACAATACCTTATCTGGCACAGCTGTTATGTGATGAGAAAACTGTTAGGCATGACATGATCAATTTACTGCGGCACTCTAACAAATAGTTCCCATTAGCTTTTGTTCTCCTTTCTTTGTTACTATTATATTGTTGCTCATATATTCTATTACAGACTAATTTTATATATCATATCCTGTGGTGCATTGTTTAAATATGTGAATGCAATGCTGTTCTTTTTTTTCTTTTATTTCTCTTTTTCTTTTTGTTGTTGTTGCTTTATATTTCTAAATCCTTATAAAATTTATGAGGTAATTAGATGCAATATTGTAATGAACGCTGAAAATTCCATACCTGTACCACAAATACTGTTTGGAATAAAGCCATTATTATTATTATTAAGAAAGCGGAAAAGGACTCAGTATGTGATGAAGTCAGCCCTGGGAATTGAGTCAAAAGCAGCAGTATATTGTAAAAAGAAGGCTGGAACAAACTTTGTGCCTTTATCAAGACTTGAAACATTGTTGTGATGGAGTACAACGACACCAACTAAAGTGATTCTACTGCATTTGTAAGCAAACTGCTTTGTGTCATTAAAAGATTCCAAGGAAGGTAAAAAAACTTGCAAAGGGAATTTTTCCGTAGTTATCAAAAATGGAGACGTGATGGAGATTGGCCTAAACCTTAGAGCTGATCCAAAAGATGACTTTGGTCAACATCTGTAGTCGGAAAGTAGCAACTGCCCAAACACACACACACGCACACAATATGACAGGTGCAATCAGCAAAGACCTCCCATAAAAGATCCGTATCTTGTCGACTTCTAAAAAAATGTTCTGTGTAATCTTCTACATTAGGAAGTTAAGACATTCGTGAATCACTCAACCTCTAGCTTCACAATTTTCAAAAGAAAGGATACTGAACAAAGAGAACTCTTTTTGATAAATTCATCATCAGGCTCTACAATTATATATATATGCTATATACTCAGACGAAGTAATTGAAGATGAATTAATCATTTTATATGATGCTTTGATCGAAAATGGCTATCCCGACAAATTTATCAAGAAACACATGACAAAGAAAGTGGAAAAGGACTACTCACTATCCGTAAACAAGAAGCCTCTTTATATATACGACTACAATTCAAAGGCGATATACCAAGTGAGATAATTACGAAGAAATTAAGAAAATCAGTTCAAAGAACTTTTAATGCTGACGAACTACACGTCTTATTCTCTACACGACCGATGGTGCTACCTAGACTGAAAGATGAAGTACCTAGACTAGCCACTTCAAATTGTATCTACCAATTCAACTGCGCTTGTGGAGCGAGTTATATTGGCCGTTGCTCTAGGAACTTGATTTTTTGTGCTCGAGAACATCTCCCACTATGGCTAAGTAAAGGTGTAGTTAAAACCATTAACAGTTCGATATTGGACCATCTGGTGCGAACCGGCCACAAAGCCAGCGTGGAAGAATCCTTCTCTATAATCTACCGGGTGCCTAATAAATTGCCAACATCATCGAAGCACCGCATGCTCCAAACAGCAGAGGCTATTGCAATTGGCCTCAAACAACCAGTGCTCTGTGTGCAGAAGAAACAATTCCAGCCACTACTACTACTGCGCCCTGGCCGGCCTTCAGTAGAGAATATAAATTCATGAATTTGTAATATTATCTTTCCTAGTTTTCTGACATTCACTTATTTTATGTTGATGCTATTAAACTGTAATCTATTGATATTATTATTATTGATTCGATGTTATTTAAACAACAATAATGTTGTTCATAACACTAATTCATTCATTCACTATAATGTATATATAACTGTAGAGCCTGATGATGAAGTTATCGAAACGAGTCTTCTCTGTTCAGTATCCACTCTTTTGAAAATTTTAATGAGCATTTTTAATCAGTTCAAGCTACGAAAATTAATAATACAGGATTCATGAATTTATAGGTTTCACAGGAGGCCAAGGCAATAATAGTCGCTAGCTGGACCTGTTTCTTCTGTACACACACACACACACATACAGCACCGGTCGTTTTAGGCTGATTGCAATAGCCTGTCATATTTTGAGTCTTCAGTACCTGGGTGCTTTTGGCTATTTACTAGGTACCCAATAGACGATGATTAAGAAGGATTCTTCGATGCTAGCCTGCTCTATGGCCGGCCGGTTTGCACCTGGCGATCTAGTATTGAACTGTGGGTATTTTTCATTAAACCTTTATTTAGCCATATCGGCAGGTGTTCGCAAGTGAGCAACGGCCAATATAACTCTCTCCACCGCAAGCTCAGGTGAATTGGTAGATACAATAAATCTGGGCTAGTCCCTGGGTACAGCAGTGGATGACGCAAGTTCGAATCCCAGGAGGAACATGAGTTCCTTCATTGTTTCAGATACGCTTTGCTAACTGATAAGTGCCGACAAGCGCCAAACATGCATGGAAGGCTTCTTCCCGACCACCTCCAACCATCTAATACCGACGATTCACAGTGAACGTGATAGCGAATCACCTAGAAGGCTGGCCACATTACAAACTTAACTGATAGAATTCAGTTGGCAACCAAGATAGGATTCGACACATAACACTAATTACTGACTAGTGTCCAATCAAAAATAATTGAAGTAGTATCGCTATAGGTTACAAATTGGAGGGAATGAAAGAGCCAGTTATTTTGGTAATAACATAGTAAGTCATAGATTTCATGCTGAACACCATCTCTGTCATACAGAACTCGTGCGGGCCATATGCGGTATCGCTGAGATTTTGTACTTCGTTGTAAGTGATGTTTCACTGTGAAAAATGTAGCGTTAAATAGACATTTATAAACTACCACTTGTTCTTTTTAATTCAATTTTAGATTTTCCCGTCGATTGACTGGACTGAAGTGCTCGGTCTCAGGTTGACGTGTCGGCTTCTTGTGCAGATGTTTCGGCGATGTCTGATTATTATGGATGGTGACTAGCAGTGGAATCCAGGATGGGAATTTCTTCCCATTTGGGACTCGTCGTCTGGGTGTACCTGCATTTCCCAGTGATTGATGATGTTCCCATCGAGGGCCAAAACATTTCAAACTATGGGCGCAGGGTTCGAGCCTCAATGGCAACATCATCACTCACTTGGAAATGCAGGTACATCCACTGGCTAAGGAGTCCCAAATAGGACGAAATGCTCATCCTGGTGGATTCCACTGCTAGTCACCACTCACCAATTAAATACCAGTTGTTCTGTTTTGGCTTGGGATTTTAACCTAATTCAGAGACACACTAAAAGGAAGTAGGCCGGTTATTGTTAATTTTTTCAATGACACATGACACTGTGTAGTAAGAAAAGTGTAATAATCTACAACTGAAAAAGTGAACAGTGGGAAGTGAGTTTTAAGAGAAAGAAATCAGTTTTTGAAGTCAAGATATATAATTGCCGTTACTTATTAATATCGTTATTGTTCCCTTGAGTTCATAGTGGAACACAGGGCTTCAACCGCAGCACATTGCGATTTTGTCCTGTTCTTTGTGGTTTTCTTCACCTGACCCCAAGATTCTCCATATTCTCTCATCTCTTCCTCGTATGATCTCCTCCATGTCACCCTCATACTAACGGCCAACTCTCCGTTTCCCATTAAGCTTCTAGTGGAGTGATAATTTGCATTGCACACGATATCTTCTCCGTGTTGGCCCGACCCATCTCATTTTTCTTTTGAATATTTTCTGAGCAAGAGACTGTTGGTTGATTTGTTCTCAGAGTTTCTCGCTGATAATTTTGATAGAGCAAGAAAGAACAGAACGTCACCATAGAGAACCATTGCTTTATTTCCCAGCCTTTTATCTTCTGAGGACAACCATATATCACAGTCATTATGAAAGATCAGGCGTTGGTTTGCAGAGATTTGATTGGTTACAGGTTTAATCACCAGTTGATATTACTTAGAGAACCACTGGAAAACCTGTGAGTAGCGGACAGTTGTTTTATCCCAGTCTAGGGCTCTTCATCGGTACGCACCAACTAGGGTTAAAACCCAAGCCCTCCAGGTTACAAGGCGAGCTCGTAAACCATTCAGCCAGTGGGATCCAGTTCAATGGCCCATGAATTATAATTTCTGCCAATCTGCGATATCTACATTGCGCAACTACTAACCAGTGTCAAAGTCGAGTAACTGATCTCTTAGCTGACTGGATTGCCCCCTCTGGTTACGACTTATCACACTAGAACTCCAGACAACTACATGTATAGATCCAGTCACTAGTGAGCACCAGATTAATTATCAAGTATTGGGTTATAAAGAATAACTAACTGACTGGTTTCAACGTAAAACTTTGCACAGAGGTGCAGTAGTTCGAGTTGTCACACCCTTTAAAGAACACACAACAAGAGAAGAGAGTAAAGAAAGATTCAAAAGAGGGAGAGAGAGATAGTAAACAGAAATATGTGGCAAAAAGATTAGTAATATGAAAAAAACAACAGAATTCGATTGGATACAATAAATCACAAGGAGTGGATGCATCTGAGCCAGCCATTAAGAACGAGGATTTTGAGCCATTTCACCAACTGTCTCCAGCCATCATTGGTTCTTACCATCCCGATGACCCATAACAGGCAGTCTACACCTCTCCAGATGGCTTAAACTAATTGGTGTGGATTTGATTAAGTGATGAAGCCACGTATCCTTTTGACCACCACTTGGTATTTTCCAACCTGATTAAACTGATGTCAACTAACATCGACCATCGAGAAAAGCGATGTCTAGGCAGGCAGACATGCATAACCCATGTCCCAACCATCTCCGTTGGTGCAACTTCACAGTCCTGTCGATTGATGGGTTATAAAGCAATAAACGTAAGACATATTATATATGTCCAAACCAAGTTCACTTTTAACAGTTTGAAAAATTTGGGCATTGGCTATATGATATTCATTATAATCAAGGTTTTTGTATTTCCCAGATACAAAAACCTTTATTATAATAATACATATTAAATGTTAAAATGATAGCAGAGAACGAATTTCATGGTTTAGCTCAACTGAATGGTTTATGGTGGTTTAGAGTGGAATTCTGCGTGAGGACGCCATCTTATTTTACACTCATCAGTAAAATGTACCTATACCCTAAGTAAGAGACGGTCCCAGTCCTTGTAAGAAGGCTATCACTCCCTGTTGGATGCATGCACATCCAGTTGATGAGTCCCCAATGAGATGAAATTCACATTCTAGATTCCATTGCTAATCATCATCAAAGAAACATAAAAGTAACTTTGAGGGGTTGTTGAAACATATTCATCTTAGAAGCCAAGACTGGGCATTTTCAATCGTTCACACAATCATCCCTATTGCGTGGTTTCAACTGAGTGGGTTGATTACAATAACCTTATTAATCGTAATCTGTCAATTTTATTACGTAGCCCCTCATTTCTCCATCTTCCTCATGTTCTGTTTTTCCCGAACCTTCCATTCCTCAAAATACTTAAACTGGTCATAGCCTGATCTTCAAATTGTGGTGTTTACATTCATTTTGAACTTGGTTCCCTCAAATTACAATATTTCTCTGCTTTCGTTTCAACAGTCATAGTCTTAGACTGTATTCTATGTCTTTTTCGATCTCTCAAAAGCACTGTAATTCCAAGTAGTCTGAAGAAGATGAAAACCTGAGAAATTAAGTGCTGACATCACTTTTTACTGTGAATTCTGTTTTTGCTGGCTTTGTCGATAAATTTCTGCGTAACATACTTCCTACAAACTCAGTAAGTAACACGCCAGTATGTTGATTGTAACAGATATCCAGAGAAGTTCATTAAAGCCAGCATAGGTTACAATCGTCTTAAGCATGAATTGGCAACGGTGAAGAAAAAGCCTCTGTTTTTACGTCTACAATTCAAGGGAGATACTGCTGCGGAGATTTTATCACAACGTTTAACCAGAGCGATAAAGAAAACTTTCTACTCTGCACATCTGTCTCTATCCTTCAGTAGCCGTCCAATGTTCACCCAGCAACTCAAAGATGTTTTACCTAACTTTAGCTCTTCTTTATGCATATACCATTTCAACTGTTCCTGTGGTTCAAGTTATATAGGGCGCACGATTAAGCAGGTTCGTCTACGGGTTCGAGAACATTCACCAGCTTTGTTCATCAATGGGGAATTAAGTGCATAAAAAGCTCGATCCTATCACACTTGGTCGATACTGGCCATAACATCGATGTCAACACAACTTTTAGGGTTATACACAGAATTCCAAAGTCGTTATCATGTACAGTTCGCTTACGCCTGCCACACAGATCTGAAGTTGTTACAATAAGATCGACTAAACCGGAATATTGTAACTAATTATTTAATATCAGTTAGTTGGCCGACTACTTCGAAAATGTGGCATTTACTCAAATGGTAGAATAAACCTGAGGTCAAGGTACCACTGAGCCATTCAGGCCCAGTGGTAACGTCTCTCAGTGCAGCACTGGGTGACGCGGGTTCGAATCTCAGAAGGGACATGAGCTCCTTCAAGGTTTCAGATACGCCTTGCTGATGAGTGCCGACTAGCGCGAAACCTAGGTCCAAGGCTTCTGCCGATTGCCTCCAACTATCTAATAACAAAGCATCTTATTGACTACAAAAGCGATGATATTGACTCTGTCAAATCATTCACTGTTGTCAACAGACAAACAAAACAGAAAGATGTCTGAATTTGCGGAGGCTTGAGTAATTCGACTTCATCGACCTGGTCTTCATGTGTACAGAAGGCAGTGGTGTACACTTTGAATCTACCACAGTAATATCGCTAACTCACTAACTGTTGTTATTATTATTATTAATAACATTTTATTCCACCTCTTATTATTATTATTATTCAAGAATTAGTTTGTAAGGAATTGATAATGGATCGATATCAGTTAACGAACCCATTGGAATCTGATGAATTCACTGAATCCTACTTTGTTGGTTTCGTCCTCGCTTAGGATTCTTCAGCAGTATGCTGCCATCATACCAGAAAGGATCGAAACTAAGGCAAGCTCGTTTACCTTTCAACAACTTGGACAAAATCTAATGCCTTATAAAGTAGACATCTGTCAGTTTAAAGTTTTCATGAAGTGAAAAGTAACGACGGATTTTAGGATCACAATTACTGCACTACACAGATTTGATTTTCCATACAGTCATTGGTGCGCAACGCTGAAGAGTAGCAAACTAGGACGAAACAGATTTTCAGCGCTACTTGATTTTCAGTGGTTCTCTAACTGAATTTTGATTCACGGTCAAACTTCATTTTGATTAGATTCCTGAAAATTAGCTCTTGAAAATTAATATATTAATTATTAGTAAGTGACAACATTACGAAGTTGCTTGAAGTTCTGGTGAGGAGTTGTGATCAGAAGGGGAAGTCAAGTCGGGTGTAGGGATATGCAGTCACCTCTGATATCGGCTGATGGTCACGTTCTATCACTAATCGGCAGAAGTGAGGGATCATATGCTTTTGGATTAGGTCCAGATTAATAAATGGTACATGAGTTTGCCTTAGGTTCGATCTCTGATGGGGTCATGGGTGGGCATTGCTGAAGGGTACCAAAAAAGGACGAAATAGTCATCCAGTATTCTCTGCTTGTTAATGGTTCTTTCACTGAAGTCAATTCTTGATGAAATGGTTTGAAATCCTTCTTAATTAACATCTCCAAGTTTAATCAAGGATTGATATCCGCAGATGAACCATTGAAAACCAGGTAGCACTGCCAGACAGGTGTCTTTTCCTAGCCTGGGACTCATTGGAATTACACACCTACCATCAAGGTTCGAACCCAGAGCCTTCAGGTTACAAGGCAAGCTCGCAGACCATTCAGACAGTGAGGTCCGATTCAGAGGCCACTTGATAAATTCTAACTCCTACCAATTCATGATTCAAACGCGACTGACACTAGCCAGTGTCATCGCTGGCGAGTATTTGTCCTCACTCCAGAACGGATGGACCCCACTCGTCACAACTTCTCACTGAAGCCAGTCATCAGGGAGCATCAGATTAATTTTCATCAGTTTGTTTCCATGTATTAGATTTAGACCAACACATTTAAGCAAACAATATTGGGCTTTCAATTAGATCTCATCATCAGGCTTAACTCTAATATACATAAGTTTACAAATAAAATTCAAATATAAAGCAATCATGGTGTTTTGTCTATATGATAATAAGATGGTGCATTTAGAGTCTCCGGTTTTTTCTCCGATGGTTTTTATCAATGATAAGGATGAAAAAGTGAGGCAATCTGTGATAACACGAATAATGAAAAAACAGCATGATTAAACAAACAATTGTTCAGGTATACGTGGTAGTCGATAAAGGTTAGTAAAAACAAATGAACCGATTAAGTAATGCTAGATTGTAAGGGAAGTAAATGAAACACGTTTTTAATGAAGATGTGGTAAGATTAAGGGATAATAAGAGAGGGGTTGAAAATGTAAGTAGGGGGTGGTGTAGAAGTCATTAGTTGGTTATGTCTTAATATGCCGATAAGGGAGGGACAATAGTTCAAATGCCTATCGCCTCAGCTGTGTGTATGGAGTAGATGAATACGAAGTCTTTTGGAAAGATTCAGTGAGATACGATGAATTACTTTGAAAGCTCTCGTTTTCTCCACTTCATGACCGCTATCAATTAAATGTGACAAAATTGAGCTACGGATCGTTTTTGTCTGCCCTTTGCCAAACAACGATGGGTGGTGTTCACTAACACGTTGGCTAAGCTGTCTAGTAGTACGCCCAGCATAGCTGTCACCGCAGGTGCAGTTGAATTGATAAATGCACATAGATGTGGCAAAACTATCTAGCTTATCCTTCGTTTGCGTCCCAATCATATGTCAACTAGAGAATGACAAACATAGGTATGCTGCGAGATCGAGCATTGCTTAATCGGTTCATTTGTTTTCACTAGCCTTTATCGACTACTTCCACCTGAACAGTTGTTTGTTTAATCATGCTGTTTTTTTCATTATTCGTGTTATCACAGATTGCCTCACTTTTTCATCCTTATTATTGATAAGACCATTATTACTATTATTATTACTACTATTATTATTATCATTACTACTATTATGACTAATTACACAATTTATATTCACCATCTTATTATCCTACAGACAAAACACCATGATTGGTTTATATTTGAATTTTTATTTGTAAAAATTATATATATTAGAGTTAAGCCTGATGAGATCTAATTGAAAACAACGATATTGTTCGCTTAAATGTACTGGATTTGTTTTTCAAGTCTGACCACAGATTGATATCAGTTCGAGAACCACTGAAAACCACTGGACAGTTGTTTCATCAGCCTAGTTCGAAACTCATCCACAGGACGCACCAACGATAAGGAGTTCAAACTCACAACTTTCCGATTACAAGTCAAGCTTACTTACTTTATTATATTTCAATAAAACTCATGCGTATAGCTAACTTTAACCTCGCCTAGATTACTAGGTCACTAGTATTCTAGCCGGTCCCAAGCCCGTATAAGGAGGGAGGGTTGGGGCGTGGTGCTAGCAACTCCACCCCCAAAACTTTACCAAATTGCTACTAAAACTTTAACTCACAAATATATTCAAAATTCTAAAAATACAAACAATAACCTTATTTTTCGCTAGAATCGGGGAAGTGAAATGACGCAGGCTGGTGAAAGCCTTCGGGAAGCCAGTCAGTCGATGTGCCTTCTTTCGATGAAAGCAAAAATAAGGATGGGGACGTGGAATATTCGTACAATGTACGAAACTGGAAAGGCTGCTCAGGTAGCCGCAGAAATGAGGAGATATAAAATAGAAGTGTTGGGAATCTGCGAGAGCAGATGAAATGGATGCGGAAGGTGCCAACTACCAACTGGAGAGACAATAATCTACTCCGGTCAACCAGAGGACGATCACGAGCACACCGAGGGAGTAGCCATCATGATGTCACCAACAGCGGCTTAAGCTCTCATGCAGTGGGAACCAATCTCCTCCAGGATAATGACAGCCAGGTTCAACTCAAAAGGTATAGCTAACTTAAAACCAATCAATAATATACACAAAAATTTGCCTTACATAAATTTCCCTTAAAGGTCAGCATCACAATTAAAAGAACAAATTAAGAATACAAGAGAACAACTGATTGTTTTATTTATCAGATACTTGAAATTTAATGTATTACACAACATTACAACAGGCACTGTTGCTCAATTGCTCTTTCATCTACAAAATAACCTTTATAGAAACTCGGCTAACTTTATATATATGCATGATCTGATGAGTGAAACAAACTCTTCATGTGAATTAATCTCTGTCCCTTTGTGTGCATGTGTGTGTGCGTGTTCTTGAATGTTTGCTGATGTTACTGTATTGTCGTTTTATTGATTCCTCACGTCTGATTCATCCCTTCCATGTTGATGGAGGACAGCTGAAAGAGGGCACTCTTTAAAATGACTACAAAAGCGTCTTTTGAAATTCGACCAATAAGGACAGGACTGTTCTCGATGCTATTCCAGTGTTAGTAGGAAATACCATGGAAACTGATTTTGAGTGTGTGTGTATGTGTGTATATATACGTTCTATAGAAAAATATGAAATTAAAACTAAAAAATATTTGTAAACAGTAAAACCTTTTTGCATCTCTACGCATGATTACAGGCAGCCTACTGAACAACTTACAGCAGTCTGTTCTTGAGCACACCTCTCTCTCTCGCGCTCTCCTTCTCGAAATATACAGGTATAGTTTTTATCAAAATACTATGATGAGATTGATAAGAGTGAGCAACAATAGACCAAAAGTGTTGTAACTGAGAGAGAGATTTATCAAATAAGTGTGAGGGTGGGTGGGTGTTTGAGTGGGGTTCATGTGAGCATCATTAATCATCATTATCATTCCTCCTTTTTTTCATATAAGCGGTTCTTCAATATATAATATACCATTACTAAATTTAGCTGTAAGACTCTCAGGATCCACATGATCGGGTATATCATATTCTTTAGAAAATTCTCTTACAGCTGTACGATTTAATCCACGTTCTTCATGACGAGCTTTCACATAAATACGACGATTTAACGTTTTAATTTGTATTTCTGACGGTGAATACTCGGAATCGATAGGCAATTCTAGACAAAATCGACGTTTTCTTGGTGATTGATATACTGGACGATGTAGATCATTGTTGTTGACATAGCTTCGTTGAGTGTCGTTCAGGTGATGATGATGATGATCGCGATCATGGCTGTGTAAATTAATATCATAATCTGAATGGATCGAACGTGTTGAATGGCTCAATTTTGGTGATTTCAATTCAAAGGTGTTTAAAAGTTGTTGTGATAGCTTTCTTGGTGAATGATATTGACGAGGTGAGTTGTTATTATTGTTATTATGATTATTATTATTGTTATTATCATTCCAAAATCGATCGGACGATACTTCTGAATTAGTAAAAGAGGATCGTCCATCTACTGACGATGAAAAAGGCGGTGGTTTCATAGGACAACTAACAGTCAGGATACCATTCAGGGATAATAAAGCGGAGATTTTCTCATCATCTACACCTGGAGGTAAATTGACAGAACGTGAATATTCACGAAGAGATGATGTGGAACCATTGTTATTATTATTATGATTGTTCATTGCATTCAAACTATGCGTGGAATGACTTCTGTCTGTTTTAGCTGTTACGACCAATTGACCATCACGTACAAATACTTTTACTAATTCAGGATCATAATCTGATAGATTAAAATTCGCTACAAAATGTACACTACCATCTTGAAATTGTTCATAACCACTTGTCTTTGTTGTTGCTGTTGCTGCTGTCGTCAGTGTATCTCGTGAACTGGCTGATGAATTCATTACATCCCGACTGCCGAATAAATCACTGGAACTAGACAATCGACTAGGTAATAGCATGTCATTGTGCATCAGTCGAAATTCTTCATTCCATCGTCTTCGTCTTTCCTCCATTCTACGTTTCATATCATCGTACAGGTAGTCCGTTGTCTCTGCAAATCGCATTGGACTAGATGAGATTGTACGAAAACGTTTATGCCATGGGATTTGATGAGAGAATGGGTCATGACTACCGGATGTGTGACGATTACGTGAATCCCAATCAAATTTATTGGTATTATTATTATTATTACTGGTGAAATTATATTTCCATTTATCGTCTGATGGAAATGTTGTATCGTTGTCAAAAATACTAAAATTTTTCAAGTAATCATCATGAATGACGGATTTTTTATTACGTTCAACAGGTATACGTAATTCCGTACGATAATTGGTCATTTCTTATCTGCATTCATTATCATTATTCATAAAATAATAATTAGCAAGCAGGATTGCGCAAAAGTCTGTGTTCACAGTTAAATGTTACAATAGTTGAGACAAGAGTGAGAGAGTGAATTATTTATGTAAATGTCACATATATATCCTTCCTTAGAAAATTGTTTTGATAGATAATTTGACAGGTTTCAATGTTCAATATTAAATACAAGTTTAACTGCTGCTTATTTAAGTTGAATAGAAAAGATATATTGTAAAATACAGGCCGTTTTAATAACAAACATACTTGATTAATGCTAGTAGTGAAAGAGAAAAATGTGTAAACACAAGCATCTGTCCATATATCGCTCAGTGACACACACTCTCTCTATGTGTTTGTCTTTTGCGCGTGCGCGCGCGCGCGCTCATTTAAACAGACACGCTACGTGTCTGACAACACACGGAATGATAACGAATCAATGGATGAAAACGATAACTGGCTGCTTGTCTGTCTATCGATCCCTCTATCTATCTATCTATCGTTTATCTTTTGGCTGTGTCTATGAGTGCTGTGATGAATTATTTAAAAAATTTTTTGACCTTGTGTATTTGTACTGTGTTGTGCAATCGTCCCTTGCAAGGTGACATTTCATTTCTCTGTGTTCTATGTCACAAGATTTGTTTGTGTTTAAGTAAGAAACATTAAAACAAGCAAACATTTTTATTTATTTCTTCTAACCAATTCTCTCTTTCACTTATTCACTCTCCATTTCTACTACCTTTCATGGTAGAAATCACAATATTTGGAGAATATCTTAGAGACACTTATGTGCGTGTATTATTGTGCAATACAGCCATTGGTTTAAATTACCATTTATAATGCAAAATATATTGTGACCCAGCCTTCCAGCACATGTGTTACTAAGGTCACTAGACAAGATTTTCTCTTCTGAATAAGTTAGAAGAGAATGACACTAGTGATATGGTAACTGTTTTGAGAACTTATGTGAAAAAAAAGCGGAAATGAAATAGAGATAAGGGCCAAGTTAAACTTTAAGCACCACTAACCAACTACCAATGGAGTGTGACCGCACCGGTGACCTTGAAACGCTCACTGAGCAAGTTAATGTAACGTGGCAAATAATGTTGTCATCATCATCATGTCTTCAATACTGAAATCCATCACAGAACCGACTACCTGATAGTGTAACAAGCATTTTGCTTCGAAAGTGCGCTGATACTTTGTGTTATCCTCTCACTCTAATGTTGAATGCATCGTTTCTTACGGATACAGTACTTGTTGCCTGGAAAGAAATAAAGGTGGTGTCTGTACTAAAGTTATCTTTTGGATCAATTTTAAAGTTCAGGCTAGTCGCCATCACGTCTCCATTTTTGAAAAGCATGGAAAAAATCCTCTTGTATGTTTTTGAGCCTTCTTTGAAATCTTTTAATGACCCAAAGTAGTTTTCTTACAATTGTAGCAGAAGCACATTAGATTTTGTCATTGTACTCCACCGCAGTATTGTTTCAAGTCTTGATTAGAAAGTACAAAGTTTGTTCAAGCCTCCTTTTTAGACTACATTGCTGCTTTTCACTCTATTCCCAGAGCACTTTTAATAAGCAAGCTGCCGGCGCACACCCGATATCTATGGTCGGCCTGTAAATTTGGGCTACCGATGTCCATGCTGAAAATTCCATACTTGTACTGAAAATACGATGTGGAATCAAGCTGTAATAAAAAATAAAAAAATAAATTTCTGAATACACTGACTCCTGGGTCACAAGATGGCTTTCATCTTATTTTTCAGGTAGAGAAAGACATACTATTTTGAATGCAAAGCACTCCACTTCGTTGGTGCGCCTCGGTGGTGCTCTACTGTCTTTGTCCCTTTCTTCTTTCATTTTGCATGACCTTCCATATTCTTCCCAAGCTAATTTCATTAAATATGCCGACGACGTGAACATTTCTGTTCCAGTAGTTTCTACATTGGACTGTTCTTATATGATGAATAGATTCTTATCTGAAGTTTACAAGTCGTCTCACCTAAACGGTGTCAAACTGAATCCATCTAAATGTCATACCGATGATTTCATTTTCAGATGTGAACAAGCCTTGCATATGATTCCTGTAATATTGACGGCAGTGTGATGAGGAGTAAATGGAATATCGCTTATCTCGACATCAGCTTCTCTTCGAGTCTCTGTTGGTTGTCTCATATCCTGATGATTTCTAAGAAAATGTTTAGCCTGACTAATGAGATAAGGAAGCTGAGACTTCCTGCTGGCCTAACTCAACCTCATCTCTTCCCCTGTAATTTATTAATTCATGTATTGTGCCCATTCCACTTCCTTACTGATCCCCCTTGTTCTTCCCTGGACTTCTCAAAAACGACTATATCATATTACGTAGAACACTGAAGGCTGTAAGTAGGGTTAGTAGTGTGTCTCTAACCCAGCTAACTGAGATTATTGTCAATAGTCACTTCAATCCTTGCAGGCGATGGGCCCAAGTTATTCTGTCTGATACCGAACATCCTCTATATTATTCACAACTTTTTCCTTGTATCTCTTTGGGGCGTAAGGCCAGAAGAAACTTCATAAGAATTTATGCTCATACAGCTACTAAATATGCAAATTCTACCATACCAGCATATTTAGCAGGGGTTTTGTGGGAAGAGAGAGTCAGATGTCAGAAAAGAACTTGTGAACTCTTTAAGTCGGTAAGTGAACTGCAGAGTAAAAGCAAAGATTATTATTATTATATGTACTGTCTATTCATAATTCATTTTGTTCGGCCAACCTTGATTTTTCTGTAATTTTATTATTGTTTCCAATTTTATGTAACTGCATGTTTGTAAAAGGAGTTAAATTGCTACAATATCGGTAAAACCCCTGAAAATTCCAGTCTGTAAAATTGTTATTGTTTGGAATAAGGTGATTATTACTATTATTACACAGTCCGAGGTGAACGTTCACCGTAGTTTTCAATGGAAACCAAAAGTATTTAGATCATGACATGTCACCTGTATGATATGATAAATGGCAATAAAGAAAGAAAGCATAAATACATAACTGCATAAATATTGATTATCTAAAATGGGTAGTTGAACACCACTCATATCGACCAGTAGTGTTTGCTAGCCATATTGTGAAGATCTAAACACTAGACCACCTTTCGCTCTTCTGAGGTCGAGGTAATCGAAAGTACTCCTGACTCTACTATGTATAAGATTTTATTTGATAAATCACACAGTGGTGTCATACAGTAATATTAACTGATGACCATGTTTCGAGCACAAACTACTGCTGCTCATGATCACATCGAGTTACTCACACAGCTCACTTTCTTGCTTCATTTATATACATGAGTAAAAACTGATGATTAGACATTTGAATAAGAATCAATATAAGATAAAGTACATTCGGAAATAATAATATTAGTGTTATCAATCAAGTGCAGTCAGATGGGAAATAAGACGAGTGTTTTTATAGTTAAAAAAAGTAACTTGTTAGAATGTTGTTATGTGCTTGAATTGAAATAGAATTCTAAGATTATTTATTATCCTATTCTGATTTGACTGACTGGTGGTAATAATATCTTCCATGCATATCTATGGTATTTGCATTGAGTCATTTCTGTCGCATGTGATGAGTGTAGACTCGATGAACAAAGATTCAGTAATCAACCTCTCTCTCCACCTACCTAGATTACTTTTTAGAATTTTAACCCTCTCCCACCCACCCTATTGTGTGGTTGTGTTAATGCATGCATTGCAATTGCCGAGCTTTTTTCTAAATTACTTATCTTCTCTGGGTCAACCATTCTTACCTCGGCTGAATTCTTATGTTCTGACAATCTGACAACCCCTGACCTACTAGTTTGACCCATGTAGTTGACCTCACAGTCATTGCATGGTATCTTATAAATTATATTATTTTGTCTAATTAGGTCAACTGGGTCCTTTAACCTACAGAGCTTGTCCTAGCTGAGTGAGTTTGTAGGTTTGAATGCCACTCTAATTCCTACTTTATTAAGAATACTACGTAGGGTCTCAGATGTCCCCTCCTTATTTGGTATTACAGTGGATGACTTATATTCTCTCTTATTTATATTATCATTACTAGCTTCACAATTACTTTTATTTTTATTTTGTTTTTGGCCTTTAGTTATCTTCATAATGAATTTTATAGGATAGTTATTCAACACCAACGCTTCTTCTATCTGTTTTATTTCGTCGTTTAGGTCTTTTTTTGTGCTACTTAGTGCTATGGCTCGGTTTGTTAAGACTTAGTTAGGTGTCTAACAAACCGAGCCATAGCACTAAGTAGCACAAAAAAAGACATTTGGATCCCTTCAATTTAGCTAGCAGGCACTCCTGGTTGATTTGAGTGATATGTGACTACTTATCTCAATCAATCAGTAGTATGTGGCGTTGTATACCTATTCTTGCTTCCTTTATTGCTATTTATAATATCATCAAGCCATCATATTTAATGATGTGAACAGTTTTGATTTCTGTAGGCAACTACGGACAAATTTTACTTCTTCAAACTGTTTTTTTATTCCTTTACGTTCCTAGTGGAATATAGGGCACCTTCAAGCTAGAGACTTGGTGTTTCGGTAGCAGTGGTGTTTATTTTTATGGGATGGGGTTGGTAACCTCATGCTCAACCAACCTTCCCTCTTTGCCAGTCCTATTAACGACTTGGCGAGGTAAGAAAGGAGTGCGTCGGTGGCCGGGGCGTGGTTGACGAGCATTCTATCCCTATGCCACCGACGCAGAAACTGTGTAAATTATAAATTGCGAATTAAATTCCAGATTCTAAATTTTCTTTGACTGTATTTTCTTTTTTTGAATAAGGAGGTTAATTAGAATACCTAACAATAGCACCACATTTGCCTTTTCTAGTGTCTACGTGTCTTATTTGAACTTCACTCCACAACATTATTACCACAACAGCTGATAGGCTGATTATTTCTCAATGTAATCTTTAAAAATACAGGAAAAATATACAAGATCAAGGTTCATGATTTCCAGCCAATTACCTTCAACCAGTTAACACGCACTGAAAACATGCACCATGATGACAAGTCACCTAGTTTCGTAACTAATAGAATTCAGTCAACACCAACTTCAAGGATTAGAAATTTGATATGGATTACCTTTTACTGACTAATCAATACATGACCATTACAGTCCCACAGGAAGTTAATTGTGGACATGGATATTTTTTTGATTATAGATTGATTCCACACCGTATTTTTTGGTACAAGTATGGAATTTTCAGCATGTAATATCGGTAGCCCAAATTTTGCAGGCTGACCAATTGATATCAGGTGTACGTCGGTAGGGGATCGAACCCTGGACCATGTGCATGGTCGGCGAGAGTCCTAAACGCTGTTCCACCGACGCACAGTGGTAATCTCTGTAACTACAACAATGGGTCGCGTAGGTTCTAGTCTCACATACGATATCACTTTCTTCAAAATAACCGATACACTTAGCTGATGAGTTCCAATGAACATGATATTCTGGTCAACAACTTTCTGTCATCTACCGTCACCTACTTTTGTTATATTTGTCACTCAAGGATATAAAAGCATTGAGTGTTTGCTAAAATAGCCAGGAGCCTTGTCGGCGTCAGTTCCTTTCAAATCATGTCACTATTTTTGATGTGGAATATTTATGTATATATATATATATATATATGCATTTCAGTTTAGTGAATACTTTGTTTCACTCACAGATCATTCTTTGTCATGTTGTAACGACAGAAGACAAGGGCCAGGTAATAGATCGTTTATTCAGAAAATCAAGAGATATTTATAGATTTTCATGTACATTATTACAAGCAGAGAAGCGACCTCTTCTGATTGGTTGTTTTCTTGCTGAAGGTTATTCCGCACTGCTGGTGACCGTTTCTTAGGAAGTTAAGCCATATATCTGCGAATCATATTTGCACACGTTAAGTTGGCTGTGATTAGTAGGTAAGTTTTAATGACCATTTTGCGGGATGTAACATTGGCGTAAATTGTTGTCTAAAATTTTTAACTTGCATCCAGCTCTCACCACAATGTGATGTTTTCTTAAGCCAATAAAGCAGCAGATACCGACGGAGAATAGTCTTGTGCTGAGTTAATTTGAGGTACTTCATCACTCTGAGAGTATTTCTGACCACATGACCACATCAGAAGTATTATATTACATTATTATTGTTTCCTTCGGTTCCCAGTGGGGCATACGACTTCATCAGTACAACTTCAGTTTGTCCTATTCTCTGAGGTCCCATTCATTTGACTGCACGATTGCCCGTAATCTCTCATTCCGTCCTTACATGATCTCCTCCATGCCACCCTCGGACTAACGACCAACTGGTCATTCCATACTTGGGTTCCACTCCAGCGATGGCCTGCATTACGTGCGATGTTATTCGATAGTCTCCTCAACGTATGCCTGATCCATCTCTATTTTCTCCCACATATTTGTTGAGCAATCGGCTCTTGGTTGGTTTTTGCTGGAGTTTCTTGTTGCAAATTCTTTCTGGCCAGCTGGCCATTTGCTCATAATTTTGGAGCCACAAAAGGCAGATATTGATAATAGTCTGTACCTTGTTGGAAACTTCAACAAGTTTACTAGCTCGCTAGTTTCTTAACCAGTCCCGAACACGGGTAAAGAAGGAGGGTTGGGAGTGGGACTTGCTGCCCTATTGCACAAGACCATTCAATCTGCTACAGAAACTTCAACGTACAATTAAAATACTAAAAAATATTAGTTACTTACAAAATAATAAATGCTCTATTACCTTTAATTACTGAAATCAATGGAGCGTTAATTAATTAACTAAAGTTAACATTACAATATATCGTGACGTCATACTGCTATTAAGTAAGGTACAAAGAGTTAAAAATGCCTTCTACTCTTTTGACCAATATTATGCATCATTTAAACTTTGATATGTATATATATATAATATAATATATATATATATAATCAGCTGATTATATGGTTATCTGACCTTGAATTTTATACGTTATTGAGCAGAATAAAACGATATCGTTATACTTCATTATCGTTCTTATCATCTGAGTACAATCCTGCTCAGCATATTCTTGTTTTGTTCAAGTTAATCAAGGAAATTACTGTTTAAATATGCCCATTAACAAAGAATATACTTTTCGGTAGCTCCTTCATCAAGTTCTACAGTTATATGCCTAATGTGATCAAGTACAGAAAGTTCATTAAAGCGAACGCTTTAAAATAATAACTTCAAAACATCATAATAGTTTTTTCGCGCAACACATTTCAAACAATCTGATCACACACACACACGCACTTGTCATATGAATATTTATGAAATTCATAAAGAATTAAGAGGTGAGAAAATAGACTTAGATCAAGTTAAAAACTTTTTATGCAGATAAGATCCGAACAGTTGAGAATATGAAGCCGATATATCCATCCATCTAAGCCCTGAGAACATCCGGAAAATGATTTAACATCCCAATGTATTTACCAATTTGAATGTAAATGTAGCCACATACACATACGGAGGACTCATCGATCTCTGCAAGTAAGGGCTGGCTTCAGAGCATATTCCTAAATGTTTTCAGAAGCACACAGAACCCCCAGAACCCATTAATGGTGAGAACAGGCGACGAACTAGCTCCTCTATTGAGAATTATATCACAGAAGAGACAGGAGATAAAATTGATTTTCCCAAACGTCTTTTAAACCTATCTATAAAGTGGATTTGGGGGAGGGCGTATCCTAAAGTTTATGGAAGCCTTAGCTGGCATTTAAGAAGTTTAAACCACTTTTATGCGTTCAAAGCAACAATTCGTCATCACAATAAACATACCGTCCTTGGTAAATCTTGTTCTGATACCAGCTAGGGTAGATGTGTTATTTATTACCTCTGTTATTTGGTGTAGTGATTGTTCTTCATTGTTATTTTGACATTCAATATGTCCTTTAAACTTGACCTAAGTAGTCTTTTTTTCTCACCTTTTAACTCTTTATGAATTTCATATATGTTCCTACGACAAGTACTTGTGTGTGAGATCAGATCGTTCGAAATGTGTCGCGTGCAAATACATTGCACACACGATTCAGACAAATAACGTCTTCTTATTGCTTTGTCTAAATTCATAAAGGGAACTAACTGTTATAAAGAATAACTTTTTTGTGAACAGTGTAGCGAATTTTCGGCGGAGTCTATCGCATGATATTTTCTCTCCATCCACGATCTCCAAATAAAAGATCTAACCAACAGTAGATGGTGTGACACAGTTCTTGATGTCTGACCTGAAGTGCAAACTGATCCATTATGTGATACCTCTTTTTTTTCTCCTTCGAGATATACATGACGTTTGGTTTGAATGCCGATTATAAAAAGTTTACGAGTACATTTTGTGAACCAAGGACACTAATAGAGAGAAGACCAGTAGTTCAGTGAAGAGTCTCTTTTCGGAGACGAATTCATTTTCTTAGCTGTACAATCGCAAATATATATGGGTTATTTTTTATGTGTACATTATGTGTACATTAAGTTTGTCAAACAAAAGTACAATTGGTAATGGTTATTTTAACTAACTAAACAGGTGAGAATTAGTAAGTTTTGAGTGGAGTTATGTAATACAAAAAGTATTCAGAGGAATTAGATGTTGATATAAGAGGGTAGTAACAAAAGTGATGAGTTGCCACAAACGACTGTTAAAGAAGATTTACGTAATAACATGAATAGCTTAATGAAAGAGTTGTGCTCAGGGTGTCATGGAAACAAAAAAACATACGGAATTACGCGAGGGTTTTAAATATTTGGAAAAACAAGCAGACAAGCAGAAGTAAAGTCAGATCAACAGAGTTGTTACCATGATAGTAGAAGTGGTTGAATAATTTCCTTTTGTATACATAGTTCTGGTTCTTCAAAGTGAATGGTTAGAGCTTCTGCGATTCAAAGAAGACGGAAACGCATTGTCTTTGTAGATTACTTTGAATGGGGAGGCGTTTGTTGAGACGGAATGATCAGTGTTGACGAGATGTTCGATTATTGCACTCCTTATACCACCACTACTTCCTTTCTGCAGTCAAGGAGATCACTAGGGAGCAGTTATCTCATGTATTGGGATAAACTGTCGTCGATCGAGGATAATGCTTAGAAACTTGCATATCAGTAGTTGTAAATGTTTTGAGTACCCGCCAGAGCAAATAATACTATTAGAGGTCATATTTTACTACATTTAAACGGACTAAACAAGAGAAAACATATGCAATATAATAATGGAGGTTTCTCGGTAGCCCAAGTTTTCAAAAGACCACCGACACATTTCAAACAGTCACTAGTCGTTAAAATCTCACTTTCAATCTATCCACATTGGCCATTCAACTCAGTTTAATTCGTTTAAAACAGAAATTATTGAACAATGATTTTTTTCGGGATAACTTCGTTTTCTAGTTTTACACTTTTGTGTATACATTACGTTCTAAGGCGAGCACATGGACCAAAAAGCCATGGGTCATTAGATTCCAGTCCTATGAATTATCGGTCAACAGTGCTGAGTTCAGTCCAACCCTGATAAAGTCATCGTACGGACTGTTGAAAAGCCCTAAACTAGGACGAGAAACTATTCAATGCTCCTAGTTCCTAGTAGTTTTCCTGATTATGTCAGTTCATGGCGAAACCTAATATAATCCTTGTAATCTAACACTTGAAATTTAACCTGTTATATAGACCTAATTTTTCTAAAATACTACATTTATCTTAACAGTGAAGCGCTGTTCGTATTCGCCTCCACTTACGACCTTGAAACCCTACTGGTTGCTGGTTATTTCAACTTACTAATGTAATAAGTGCATCTCAAGGCCATTTGAAGCATATATATATATTCAATAACTTTCAACCATTTTCTCTTCTGATACAAGACAGTAAAAGTTCTCTACATCAACGTATGTTGTTATTTTTGTTGCTAATAGTGACTAGAATAGTAGGCTGCTTAGGAAGTTCGTTACCGCGAACTACCGGTTGCATAAATGGTCATACCATAACCCTGACTAATTTGTTTGAAGATGGATGCAGGTTAATGAAGGAGGTGTCCATCTAACTTTGTTTATTCATGTGAGGATAAATCTGCATTGTTTAAGAACAGTGACTTCAATGAGTTACCAACCTGATAACCTTGAAATGCTCGATTAGAGACTGGGTAGGCCATTATGAAGTTACAACCAGGAAATCAAATTTATTATTATTATTACGGATAAGGAAAGTGGTTCATGAATTATGAAGTGCACTTGAATCGGATACTTACCTACCTAATGCTTAAATCCTGTCTCAGAATTCCAGCCGCCGAATCTGAATGACTGCCATTTAAATGAACACTTGATTGATACTCCAGTTTGAAAATGAGAGGTATTCTTGTGAAATATTAAAGTAGGGAACCTGTTTATCACTATTAAACTTCTTCAAACCCATTTTTTCACAAGTATGCCTATTTTATTATTCTTATCTAAATGAGCATACGTTACTCTGAATAGCTGCCTAATTGTTTCCTTGATCCCTGTTTTCAAACATGACTGCCACTCTCATGTACGAATTCATCAAAAATGCTTTGCATTTTCTTCTCGACAAAGTCATCAACTTGACAAAGCTGTACATTCGTGTATTTGTATTACATATGTGAGAAAGTTCCAGAATTCTTTCCGGTCAGTGGTCAGATTAATAAAAATACTAAATGTAATAAACAGAATTTTAACATATTTGTGCGCTAAAGTTTTTGTAGCAGTTTGGTTAAGTTTTGGGGGTAGAGTTGCTAGCACCACGCCCCAACCCTCCCTCTTTATCCGGGCATGGGACTGGCTGGTAAACTAGTGAGCTAGTAATCTAGGCGAGGATTGGACACTCGCTGAGGAGACCTCTGGGTGACATCGCGCGTCAGGCCATCGCTCAAGTGGAACTTGAAAGGGAAGCGGTGAGTGGGACGTCCAAGGGTGACATGGAGGAGATTGTGTGAAGAGGAGTTGAAACAGTATGGATTAACATGGATGCAGGTGAAAAGTACAGCAGAAGACAGAAGCAAGTGGAGACGTGCACTTGAAGCCGTATGTTCCACTAGGAATCCAAGGGAACAATAATAATAATAAACAGAAGATAGGTAGTAGCACTATTCTAGAAATGTTTCAGGTTAAAGGACAAATTAATAAAATTACGACATAAGAATAAAACTTGTGCACTGTGGTAGAGTATAATCCCATTATTGGCAAAATTTATTTTGATAAAGTTTCACAGTGTTATATAGTAATATTTACTGATGACCAGGTTTCGAGCACAGTTTCTTTGAAATTGAAAAAACTCAAACACAAATTCAAATGTATGGTGAATGACAAAGATTATGTAATTGTTGTTGAAACATCCAAAAAGGTTAGAGAATCAGCTTTAAGAAAATCAGAAATCACACAAATAAAAAAATTCAACAAACTAATGGAAGAAAAGAACACAATAAATGAAATTGATGCCTACGTTTCATCCTCTGTTGACAGAACAAAATGGGTGATCAACCTCTCATCAAGGGGACTAAGCTCTAGTGTGATAAATGTACTTGAGAAAGGACTAAATTTCAATGCAGCAGTTAATAAATTAAAACCAGAAGATGTCATTCCTAACATAGAAGTAGCACTAAGTTCAATAGATAAGACGACAGCAGAAGAGGTTCGAGCACAATGTGCATTAACCCTGAAAAATCAAAAGAAAGCTAAGTCAAACTTAACAACATCGGAAAGACTAGCTGTAATTAGTCTAAAACAGGATAAAAACATCGTCAGCTCAAAAGCTGATAAAGGAAACTCTACAGTAGTTTTAGATAAATCTGACTATATCAAGAAAGTCACTGAACATATTTAGACGGGTCCATATGAGGAAATTAAGAAGCGGATTTAATACGCAGAATGAAGCCGTCACTGGGTGATTCTAAATGGTTTAATTTAATGCCTAAAACTAATAATGCGATTATGAGCAGTAAATTGTGCTCGAAACGTCATCAGTAAATATTACTGTATAACACTGTGAGACTTTATCAAAATAAATTTTACCCATAATAAAATTACGAAGTGAACTAATCAGGAAGATCGGGTGGAAAAGACAAATAGGATTTTAATTACTAGAAAACTAGTCAGTTTGTATAATTGCGGGTTAAGGACGTAGTATTAACGAAGTGGGTGGGAGGTTCGGACATATAAAGATAAAAATAGTAACCAAATCTAATAATGTAGACAGGAATTTAAAAAAAGTAATTATGACAGAAATAAGTGGAAAGGTTGGACAAGAAAGGTAATAGGATAATCATTATTGGCGAGACTGACTTTTCATGATGCCACAGTAGGGACAACGGTTGAAAGTATTTCTATTGGACACATAGAATGGGATTGAGTTTCTGGATAGCCAGCGCTTCAGCTTTTCCTAGATGTCTTGATCGCACTCCCTTTGGTAGCTTGGAAGGAACTTGTATATGGCTTTGAAGGACTTTTCAATGGAGCTGAATGTCCAGAATTCACAAGATGTTCTTTTATCGAACTGTATACCCCTTTACGTCCTCCCATTTGTTAACCATGCTGGATAGTGTTCCCGCGCGTGTTTTACTAACGGACGCATGGTACGTCCAATGTACTCAGCTCCACACGAGCAGGTGAACTTGTATATGCATGTTGAAGTGGCCTAATGCGACAGTTTGTCTTTCACTTGCTGGGTGATTAGTTTCTTCCAGGAAAATATTATTCGTAGGCTGGCGGCAAAGTATGTTTTACTGAGAGACTTCGAAAGCTGTCTATGGGGAATTTCTGCTTCGGCATCACTTTTAAATAAGAGGTTCGATACCAGCATCATTTTGGGAGCAACTTTGACTTTTTCAGATGTTTTCCTTGGCTTTAGATTCTTATCTGTCTATGAATCTGGATGGGAGTCCATTTTCAATCAAGCTCCCTTGGAGATTTTGTAATTCTTCGTCGATTGACTCTTCCGTGCAAATCTTCCAGATCCTCGAGGAAAGAGAGTATATTAGGTTTCTCTTTCTGCTTAGAGGCACACAGCTTTGAAAGTTAATAAACTGTCCGTTCCATGTGGGCTTTTTGTAGATATACCTTCTTAGCGAGTTGTCTGCATTCCTTCGTAGTTAAACGTCGAAGAAATGAAGCATTGGGTCAGACTCAACTTTAAGGGTGAAGTAATTATAATCCTATTTTGTCTTTTCTACCCGATCTCCCTCATTAGTACACTTAGTAATTTTGATTAGTCCGACCTCTGGCTGGAAATAATTCTGGAAATTTCTCACACATGTAGTATAAATACACGAATGTACAGCTCTGTCTAGTTGATGAATTCGTCGAAAAGAAAATGTTCTTCGCTGCAACCGTCTTTTTAATAATACTTTGTATCCCGAGTGATTCGCAATGGAAACCGCGGTGAAACAATGCAAATGAAGACAGAAGTCAGACGAAGAAGGCTGTCTATTGTCACCGATGATATTCCTGATTGTGGTGGATTGGATTATTACACAAATCACTGGAAGCGAGAAGACAGGAATACGTTGGACAAACAAGGAGACTGCAGAAGATCTGGATTTCACAGGCGACCTATGTTTTATGTCACACAAATCTACAAGTTGGCAGGAGAAAGAACGAAGACAAGGTTTCCATAACCCCAAAACACGTACCAATCACTCTCAATGGGATGAATCGAAAGGAAATTGTCTCTTTTGCCTACTTGGTGAATCATAACTGTTTCAAATACAGACGGCACGAGTGATGATGTTAAAAGTGGAACCAAGAGCGCAGGATAGCTGTTCATCAACCTAAAATTATTGTTCAGTTCCAAAGCAATCAGTCAGTGTGTCTGTATTGTTCAGAGATCTGGGATGGGATGGGAGGATGG
The DNA here is from genome assembly GCA_944472155.2 of Trichobilharzia szidati. NCBI lineage: Eukaryota > Metazoa > Platyhelminthes > Trematoda > Strigeidida > Schistosomatidae > Trichobilharzia > Trichobilharzia szidati. The sequence continues at coordinate 7,294,925 of OX235274.1, read as the reverse complement.
GGTACACATTACGAAAGGTGTTTCCAACAGGCTACTGCAGGCTTTCACACCAATAGCTTTCTTGACTAGATTATGAAGATTAGATAGCTGATCAACAAGAATAAGCAACTCCGGCATTCAGCCAACCAATGAGGAGTGAAATGGAGATGGATTCGATATACGCTAAGGAGATCATTTCAGTGACATCAGACTCCAGGAAGGCCGCTGAGTGGAACCCAATCTGTAAGTGATGAATTGAGCATGAATCCGAGGGTGAAATAGAAGGGATTGTGTGACGAGGAGATGAAAGCTTGTGGGCAATTGTGGAGCCAATTAAACGAGACAATAGAGAACGGAATGAAGTGGTAATATTTTTGATTGGACACTAGCCAGTAACTAGTGTGACGTGTCTAGTCCTTTCTTTGGTGCAGACTGAATTCTATCAGTCAGTCAGTATCGCAATGTGGCCACCGTACTAGGTAGCTCGTCATCACGGTTCACATTGATTTGATGATATTAGATAGTTGGAGGCAATCGGCAGGGAGCCTTGGTAGTTGGCCCTCTCCAGTCAGCAAGGAGCATCTGCGACCTTGAAGGAACTCACTTACAAAAGTTCAATCGCGATCCCGAATAGCTCATCGGTAATGTCTCTGACTTCACCACTGGGTGACTCAGGTTCGAATCTCAGAATGGACGTGAGTTCCTTCAAGTTTGCAGATACGCCTTTCTGACTGGTGAGTGCCAACTAGCACGAAACCTAGGTGAAGCAAGGCTTCTTGTGGCCGATTGCCTCCAACTATCTAATATCACATCAGAAGTAGCAATATGCCAATGAAGTCCCATGTACCCATCGAAACCGACAGGGAATTAATTATATTAACTTACTTTATATTACATGATATTGTATAATTTAATGATTTCTAATTAGTTAAATCATTAAAAACAACGAATATGTCTGAGTGTATCGTTTTAAAAGCGTCTAGGCAAAATTAAATTATGCCATTATTTTTTTATTTTGTATAGACTTTACATATAGACACATACATAAGATCACATGCGATTTGATCTATGTCCTGGAATGGAATCAAGGTTGTCTAGGTATTATTTTTACATCTGGTTGTTACCTTTTATTTTTTTTAAAAATATTTTATTCCCCCTTTTCTGTGGGATACTTTATCCCTACTGGCCTTGAATTGGATCACACAATGACCTTAATTTAGAGTGGAAGATTTAAAAACCAATCAATTGATTGGTGACAAAATTTGTTTGGGGAGTAGAAAGTGATATAATAATTGTATTTGGTACTGTCAGCTGTGGTGTGTTAAATAATGTTATTGTCTGAGAATTTGTTTACCCTTTACTGAAGATGTATTTTGCTAAATATGCAGCTGAATACGAACTCATCTCGTCTATGTAGGACCTCAGGCGACATTATCAGAGCTTTTAAAGTTGCTAGATGGTTGAAGGTGATCAGCAGGAAGACCTGGACTTATGTTTTGTGATTACTGTCAGTTCCACAGGAGGTCAGTTATGAACCCAAATAGCTCAGTGGTAAAGCCTCTGACTATAACATTAGGTGATGCGAGTATAAACTCCAGATAAGACGTGAATTCCTTTTCTATAGTTTGGTTTGTAAGGGTTAGGTATGTTTTTACGAGTTGATCACGGATTGATATCAGTTAGAGAACCATTGAAAACCAGGGAGTACTGGACAGCTGCTGTTTCATCCTAGTTTGGGAATCATTGGCAGTACGCACCCACTGGGATTTGAACCCAGGACCTTCTGGTTACAAGGCAAGCTTGTATACCATTCAGCCACTGGGACCCGATTCAATGGCTCATGAATTCTAACTTCTACCAATTCGTGATTTAGCGCGACCTCAACCATGGTCGTTGGTGTGACATCTAATTGGACCTCATTGGTCACGACTTCTCACTAGAACTCCAGTACTCCCTGGTTTTCAGTGGATCTCTAACTGATATCAATCCATGAATAACTCGTAAAATCATGAATTCCTTCAAGGTGACAGATACATCCTGCTAATGAGTGTCAGTAAATATAAAACAGAAGTTCAGGTCTTCCTGTAGATTTTCTACAACCGTCTAACATAAATTCAGAGTCGATAGGAATGGAAAGCCATCTAGCTTGGTGACCACATTGGAATTCATATGAATAAGCTGAATCTGTGTTTTCAGGGGAAATTTATTCAGTCCCTTTATTTTACCAGTGTTGTCAACATAACATGTATAAAGTCTTACAAATAATCTTCCCGTATAACTTGCAAATACCACCTGACATTGTTGTTTTATTATGATTACTATTCTAGCTAATCCAATTATATTGATTCTATTCCGGTGTTTTATACTTAATTCATTCGTCTATTCTCCTTAGTCGTCATTTTCAAGTGTCGGTTTGCGGGACTTTGAATGATTTCAAGATTGGCTGCTAAATGACTTCAGTTAGAGAACCTCTGAAAGACTTCCAAAGCTGTCTACGGGGAATTTCTGCTTCGGTATCACTTTTAAATTCGATGTTCAATATCAGCATCTTTTTCGGGGGCAACTTGGACAACTGTTTCGTCCTGGCCTGGGGGTCTTTAGCAGTGAGCTTTGTTGATTCCACTGAAGATCAAACCATCGACCTTCAGGTTACTAGGCAAACTCGTAGATCATTCGGCCATGGGGATGAATTTCAATGGGCAATCAATTCTAAATTCTACCAATTTGAAATTTATATAGAGTGACCTCCAGGAATTATCATCAGTCGATTCGTGATCAGCCGTGAGATTAGTCAGCGTTATTGGACAGACTATTGATTATTGTTGCTAGTCTTCATAAATCAACTGACCTTGAATTACGTAATTATTCTCATCCCATATGTACCTCAAAATTTATATTTATTATTTAAGTGTTTGTTCGCAAAGATTTGATTGGTTTCAGGATTTCAACATGAACTGACATCGGTTAGAGGACCATTGGAAAACCTGGGATCACTAGACAGCAATTTCGTCAACCTAGTTTGGAACTCTTCATGAGTACTCATCCATTGATAGGGTTTGAACTCAGGACCTCCAAGTTACAGGGCGAGCTCATAGACCATTATACCACTGGGACCCGTTCCAGTGGTCCATAAATCCCACTTTCTACCAGTTTATGATATGGCGCAACCACTGGTGAATGTCATCAGCGAATACTTGTCCTTATTGACTAAATAATCTATTACTAACTTCTACTGATTAACTCTTTCGATTATTTGTGTAATGAGTTATATTCCACCTCTCCCATTTCTTAAAACCAGTAATACTTATTGATCAACACATCACCACGTGACTGGTATAATTTTGAGGATCTAGTTCTATTTTGCGGGTGTCAGGACTACACATGAGTCAGGTGAGAGTGACACGGGATTCAGTTAAACTTCGTTTTCGTTCAGCAGGCACCGAAATGTAAAACCTTGTTCGCTGACTGTTCTAAATGGGTTTTCTATGAAGTGACCTTCTTAAAGCTCCATTAGGTCTTCTTGTGATTTCATAAAAATAACTCGATGATCAACGTGTAAGTGAATTCGTCTGTTGACCACACCAACTCTGATTTTTCTGACTACTTCATCTTTAATTACTAGTTATCATTTGTCCAAATGGTTTTATTTCCTTCAACAATCTGTTACGTAATCAACCTGTGCACACAATTATTCCTTAATTACTCTTCATTTTTCCAAAACTCTGCATTATGCAATCCACGTGTTGTAACCCTTTCTACCTTTTAATTGTGTGTATTAATTCTCTTCGTTAATTATCACCTCATTGCTTCACATGTTGACACTAACTAATTGTTGTTAACAAACAAACATATCAGTGCCACTTGATTGGTAAATTGTTGTGTATTGTAATAAAAATGCTATACACGTGTATATTAGAGTAGAACCAGAGTGAGATGAGGATTTAATTGAAAAGTAAATATTTCTTCACTCGATCTTTCTGTTTTCTAAATGTCTAAATGGGAATTTTTCTATATTGAAATTTCTTAAAAACCATATACATACGATTGCACAGCTTGATAATAAATTCGTTGTTGAAAAGACTCTCTTCAATGAATCACTTATTTTGATTTTCTATGTGTCCCAATGGGAATTTTCCATGAATTAAAAGAAAAGAGCGAAGATCCCTCTTCAAAGTGATCTACAAAGTGAAGGATAACCTGTTAAAAGGAATACTCTTTCGTTTCCACTGGGGATTGCTGAAGCTTTAGCCATACAGATAGAGAAACCAGAGTTATGTATACAAAAGAAAACTATCCAACCACTGCAATTACCATGGTAACAACCTCATCACTGATTTCCACTGACTTTATTTTCGTCTATTTGTTTATTTTTCAACTTTTTAGAACTCCTGTATGTCTTTAGAACTCTTACATAATCCCATATTTTCCTTCGTTTCAATCTGCGTCCTGATCACAACTCATCCGTTAAAAGTATTTATCGTGCCACGTAACTCCAACACAATATATGTGTGAAACTCTGGCACTGTGGCAGTAAGTAATTCCATATTAGTTTGTTTATTAGATATATCACCACACAGTGAGTGAAACAGTGTTATTATTTACTGGATGACGTATCGAACAAAATGTATTGCGGTTCATAATTATATCTTCAGTTTTAATCACACGACTTCGAAACTTCAGTTTTATAGTTCTCTTTGTTCTCCTCTATCTGTCGTCGTTGGAGTAGCAGAATTTTCCAGATATCCGCCTGAACAGGTGTTAAATCATTCCTATTACACATATTCTCTCTCAGTTGATTCGATAAACAAAGCTTCCGCTGTCGTTAATCTCTTCCTCCACCCAGCTGTTACATTAGATTTTAAAACTGTCATCTTATCCCATCATCCCATTGCATTGTTGTGTGTAATTGCATGTAATGATTGCTATAGATGAACTATTCTCTAGATTTTCCATCCTATTTGGGTCGGCTAGTCTAGGTTTTGTTGGGTTTCAATATTCGGCTGGTCTAAATGCCCTTATTCTACTACTTTGATCTATGTATTTGACTTGACAATCATCCCAGGCAGGATATTAGATAAACTAAAATTGTTTCGTTTTAAAGGCTCCACAGGATCCTTTAACTGACAAAGTTTGTTTATATATTAATATATTAATATTAGCTGACATCGCTTAGATAATCAATAGAAAACTACCCGGGAATACAGGATAGCCGCTTCTTCCTATCTCGCGACTCTTCACAGTACGCATCCACTATCAGAGTTCGAATCCGCGAACTTCTGTTTACAAAAGCGAGTTCATGAACCAACCAATCAAATCCCTGTAAACCGAAACTTTAATTTATTACTTGATTCGTTTTATGAACACGGAGAAGTGAATATCCACAGCTGCTGTTAAATCAAAAATCAAAATATTTAAATAACTTAGAATTTTGAAAGGCAAATAATTTATGTTTTAATTTGTCAGTAAAAGTCCCAAAACAAGAACATAATACTGACTGTAGGTGGTATCCTGTTGTGTTTATAAATTGATTACTGAATAAAGAATAAGTTTCTTTATGTTACCTATAATATATAAGACTCTAAAAGGTCATGAGGAAACAGGCATAAAACGGACTCACACAAAATATTTGGAGGACCTGGACTTCGCCGATGATATTTGTCTGATTTCCCACAAACTGGAAGATATGCAAGTGAAAAGCAACAAGTTGGTAGAAGAAACATCCAGAGAAGTTAGGACTTCAGGTGAACATAGGGAAAACAGAGGTGATGAAGATTCCTGGTCAACACCACCAACAGCAACAACAACAACAGACAACGATCAGCATAAACGGGAGGAACCTGAAAGAAGCAACCTCCTTCACCAACCGACCTGGGAAGCATCGTTTCAACTACAGGCGGACGGAACTGACGAGGATATCAAAGCAAGAATCGGAAAAGCAAGACAAGCTTTCACTACTCTCAAGTCTATGTGGTGGTCAACAGCACTCAGCATCAAAAATAAGATCCGGATTTTCAACTCCAAAGTGAATTCAGTGCTACTAACTATACGGATCAGAGACTTGCACTGCGCGTCATAAAGAGCATCTCAAACAAACTACAGACCTTCATTAACAGTTGTCTTAGCTCAGTATTCAAGATCAGATGGCCAGAAAAGATCAGCAGTAGAGATCCCTGGGAGGAAATCAACCCAGCAGGAACCGATTGTGAAACAAATAGGCAGGAAGAAATGGAGATGGATTGGCCATTCTCTGAGGAAACCATCAAGTGACATCACTAGACAAGCCATTGCTTTAGTGGAAACCGAAAGGGAAGCGGTGAGTTGGTCGTCAGTGCAAGGGTGACTTGGAGGAGGTCATGTGAAGAGGAGATGGAAACGTATGGGCAGACTTGGAGCCAGGTGAAGACTCTAGCAGAGAACCGAACGCAATGGTGACTTACGGCTGAAGCCCTATGTTCCTCTAGGAATTAAAGGAAACAATAATAATAATGAAAGGTTATGAATTCGGTAGGGGATTTATGTCTGATGTCGAAAAAAAGCTCGAAAATCTATGGGCGATAACCGTCTTCTTATTGGTAGAAGAAGCAGTGAAGACAGGATTTCAAGTGTGAAAAACAGAGAAGGCGGAGGGGTGATCAGGATACCTAACCAACAGCAATAAAAACAGGCGTCAATCACTATCAATGTGAGAAGTGTAAACGAAGGCACACACACCACTTCCGCTAATCTAGTCAGAACTGTGTCAACTTCAGACTCCAACGAGGATCAGGGAAACAAAACAGACCTTCATTACCAAGAAGTCAGTATGGAAACCCTCCGTACTCAGCATAAGGAACAAGATGGATCTTTAATGCTAATTTGAAATCATTTAATGCTTCTATATGTTTGGTTTGGAGGATTGGCGGAAGCTTCACCAAAACCATCTCCACTCATCTATTACAAACGTTTATGAACTGCTACTTGCCAGAAGGGATAAGCGACAAGTACCTCTGGAAACAAACCGACGAAGAAATAAATGGAGTCGGATTCAGCAGATACTTAGGAGACCGTTGAGTGACATCATGCTCAAAGGCAGGCACTTGAGTGGAACCCCATTGAGAAACGACCAGTTAAGCATGAGTCCAAGGGTGACTTGGGGGAGATCGTGAGAGAAGGAGCTGAGAATTTAAGGGAGATAGTGGAGCCATTTAAAAAAGAGAACAGGGAACGGAGGGAAATAGCTATGCAAGGCTGAAGCCTTGTGTTTCACTCGAAAACTAAGGTTATAATAGTTATAATATAATATTGGCAATAATATAGTCAAAAGAATGAGAAGTTAGGCAAAGATATCTCATCTTTTTGGCGAATTCATTCTCAAAAGCAGCTGTACAGCTGCATTTATATACACATAAGTCCACATAGATAAAACTATTCTCATGGAATTTCATATAATAACGAAGGAGTAAGATTATAAGTGTTAATTTTTCCCAAATTGATATGAAGGTGTTTGAAAATGTCAATATCGATCACATGGGGGGAAGCTTAGAAGCGAAATTACACAGGATTAGAAAATAGCTTTTTAACGAATACAGGTGTGAATGGGGTGAGTGTAACGACAGAAGATAAGGGTCAGTCAACAGATCGTTTATTGAGAAAATCAGCAGATATTTATAGATTTTTATGTACATTATTGTCAGTGGAGAAACGTCTTTTGATTGATTGGTTTCTTGCTATGACCGTTTCTTAGATAGTTAAGCAATATATCTGAGGATCGTATTTGTACACCTTAAGTCTTCTGTGACTGATTGGTGAGTTCCTCAAGGTTAAGCTCGGTTATTGTTTTTTTCTCATGACCCTCATTTGGGAAGTAAACATTAACGTAAATTGCTGCCTACAATTTCGGGCTTGCGGCCAGCTCTTACCACATGAGCATGGAAACAAATTGAAATAGTAGCTTTTTTTAACGGGAATGAAAACAGTCAAGGGAGTGAAAAAAAACGAAAACTAAGGAGTCAAACCGAACTATATCCATAGGTGCTGGGTTCGAGACCCAGTGGGAATACCATCACCCATTTAGGAATGCAGATTCAACCGGATGACGAGGCCCAAATGGGAAGAAATTCTCATCTTGGATTCCACTGCCAGTCAGCATTCACTAATGAACAAAATATCAGCGATCATTTGTGTTTTGTGCAACCTTCATTGGAAAATACTAAAGCTTTCATAATAATAAATATCATATACCCAATGCCAAGTTTTTTTCAAACTGTTAAAAGTGATTGAGCACTTCGGTCCAATCAATCGATGGGAATATCTAAAATTGAATTAAATAATTAATACGACCAGTTGCACAATAGGCGCCGCTCGTGGCCCAAGTGGCCTATAGGATAATGCCTTGGCGTCTGAAACTATGGGCATTTGGTTCGAGCCTCGGTGGGAACATCATCACTGGCTGCGGAATGCAAGTGCATCTGGCTGACAAGTCCCAAATAGGACGAAATGCGCATTGTCCTAGATTCCACTGCTAGTCAGTTACCATCCACCAATTAACTTCTAATTACATGCCCAGACATCATCGAAGCTTCTGTACAAGAATCCGACAGACATCTCAACCCGAGACCAAGCACTTCGGTTCAATCAGTCGATGGGAAAATCTAAAATTGAATTAAAGTGAACTTGGTTTGGATAGGTATAAGCTTTTACTTAGTTTTTGTTTATTTGTGATCTTAATATTGATTTTAGCTTCCATGTTTGTCGTTTCATTTTCCCATCAAATTATCATAAGATTAATTGCATAATTACTGCGTCATTTGTGTTAAACAAACCATATCGCAGGATTGAATACTGTTAGCTGATTGGCTGTGCACTTTCCAGAACACTTACATTGCATAATTTTGATTGATTGGTAAGGTTTTAAATTACGTTGTAATTAACTCTGTCTTCATTACATGATTGTTTAAAGGAGGTAGTTCCTTTTATGAATTTCTACAACACAATAAGAAGACGTAGTTTATCTGAAAAGTGTGTAATGTGCATTTGTGCAACACATTTCGGACATTCTGATACACATTGATAGATAAGGCTAGAAAGCATGAATTATTGAATATAGGCGAATCGTGGGCTGATCAGTGTCACAATTAAGATATTATTATATTATTGTTTCCTTTAGTTCCTATAGGAACATAGGGCTTCAGCCGCATGTCTCCATTGCATTCCGTTCCCTACCAGAGTTTTCACTTGTCTCCACGTCTACCCACATCCTTTCATCTCCTCTTCATATGACTTCCTCTTAGTTACTTTTGGATGACCAACCCGCCGCTTTCTATTCCGCATACACTCAAGTGATGGCCTGGCGTGTGATGTCATTTGATGGTTTGTTTTCTCAGAGTATGGCCAATACACCTCCATTTCTTCCTGCATATTTGTTGCACAATTGGTTTCTGATGGGTTGGTTCGCTCATTGCCAGAGATCCCTGTTGGTGATCTTTTCTGGCTGGCTATCTGATCTTGAGCGATGTATTAAGCGAAGACAGCTGTTGATGAAGGTCTGTAGTTTGTTCGAAGTTGCCTTCGTGACGCGAAGCCGTGGCAAGTCTCTGATCCGTATAGTTAGTAGCACTGAATTCACTTTGGAGTTGAAAATCCGGATCTTATTTTTGATGCTGAGTGCTGTTGACCACCACATAGACTTGAGAGTAGTGAAAGCTTGTCTTGCTTTTCCGATTCTTGCTTTGATATCCTCGTCAGTTCCGTCCGCCTGTAGTTGAAACGATGCTTCCCAGGTCGGTTGGTGAAGGAGGTTGCTTCTTTCAGGTTCCTCCCGTTTATGCTGATCGTTGTCTGTTGTTGTTGTTGCTGTTGGTGGTGTTGACCAGGAATCTTCATCACCTCTGTTTTCCCTATGTTCACCTGAAGTCCTAACTTCTCTGGATGTTTCTTCTACCAACTTGTTGCTTTTCACTTGCATATCTTCCAGTTTGTGGGAAATCAGACAAATATCATCGTCGAAGTCCATATGCACCAAGTTTTGTGTAGCACATAAATAAGGAGTAGGGAGATTAAGTAAGAGATAGGGTAAAAATATCACCAAGTAAATTGAACCTTGGTTCTAAATTGGATTACCAAGGGGGGTTCAAAGTATTAACAAGTAGTTTTTGATTATTGGTTTTGTAGGGAAGTTTTTTGTTTGATTGGTTGGAGGATTTCATCACGAGCTGACATCAGTTAGAGAAGCATTTGAAAACCTGGCAGTACTGGACAACTGTTCCTCCCCAGCTTGGGACTCTTCAACAGCACTTACCCACCACGAGGGTTTCGAATCCAGGGCCTTCTGGTTACAAGGCGAGCGAGATCGTAGACCATTAAACCACTGGGATGCGATTTAATAGCCAGCGCGTTAATTCTAACTTCTACAAATTCATGACATAGCGCGACCATTTCGCAATGTTTTCTTCGATGAGTTACTGCCTCACCTTCAACCTGCTGTACCTTACTGGTCACGGTTTCCCATTAGAACCCCAGGGCCAGTTGCTAGTGAGCATCAGATTAATTTTTCAAGTATTGGTGTCAGCTCATGATGAAATCCTCCAACCAGTCAAACAGTTTTTGGGCACATAAGACAGGTTTAAGCGTTTCGATAGCCATGGCTTTAACGAAATGAGGTATGTGACCCAACCATGTTATACATATGGGTTTCAAGGCATTAATGAAATCAACCTGGTGTCCCTTCTCCATCATATACTTCTCTATAGATGATGTTGAACATCTAGATCCAGGATCACTTGTATCCAATGTTTTTGTTTGTTTGTTTGTTGCAGCCACCTTTGAGTATGTTCCGTAGCCCTAACCAGCAGAGGCCGATGGATCCTCCATATGTACGTGTATCCACACATACATATGCACATGCATTATTAGCTGATATATAGCATGCAATGTCGCCCAGCTTAGATTTTAACCAACTCGTCTTTACCTCGTCGTATATTCTCCAACTACAATGATGAGTACGCTTCGGGAGAACAAGAGTTCAACAGAATAAAGACAGTATTTTAGCTTCTAAGACTAGTTGAAGATTCAAAGATGTTTGGCTAAGAATTACACAATTATGATTAGTTGAGTTAAGAAGGTTGCATAGGATGTCACCAATCATATTAAATGACTTCTGCGCTATGTTAAAAATCCTCATAAATAGAAAATTTTTATTTCATACATTTGGTTCCCTAGATAAATTTTGACAGAAAGAAAGACCAGATTTGTAGGCAGTATAAAATGAAATCATCATTCTATTTCACAGACTCTCATCAACTGCAGACTGCCTGAAATTACAATGGTTATATAGATGATAATAACATACTTTAATGTTTAAGTGGTAATAGAGAAGAGATACTATAAAATTGACGTATCCAAAATGTAAACAGCATTACAATTTTTAGTTTAAATTTTCATCATCAATTTATACGCTTTTAAAGTTGAAAAGAGGGAGGAGGGGGTAAGACAGAAAACGGAAGAAATTAACAAACACTGTTAGATTGTAGGTTCACATAGCAACTCAGTGAGTTGAGATCACTGAATTAGATGACTAATTAATGTAATCAAAATGAAAATTCAGTTACCAAGGGAGTGAGAGGTTAATCACACTGTCTTTCTGTATACATAAGTCTGGTTTGAATCGTTTGATTGCGATCGCTACGGCAAATTGTAGTAAATTTGCTGTCCTTTGTCTATTTAATATTTTGAAGGACTTAGAAATCTCTATGAGATGACCGGTATCGACAATATGTCTGTTAATTGCACTCTGAGAATATTTACTTCCTTTGAGGCACAAGTTTCTTGGAATATGTTCAGAAAACCGGATAGAAGCCCTTCTTCCGTTCTTCCAATGTACTTGCTTCCGCAAGTGCACGTAAATTCATAAATGCAGTTGAAGGTGACTTCAGCAGGGTATTTATCCAGTTTTGATTGGCTTATAGAAGAAGTAGTGCTGTATAATGTTATCAGCTTAGCTGCAGGGAAGATTCTTTTTATTGCACCTTTCATTCGCTTGTCAATCTTTTGTGACACTGCATCTCATTTGAATGGGAGACAAATAAACACTTTCTTCTTTTCTACAGTTCGGTGTTTTTCTTTCTTTTCTTTTTCTCTGCTATACTTTTGTATAAATCCCTTAGGGTATCCATTTTCTTTTAAGCATTTCTCAACGAAACATAATTCTTCTTCCAATTTGTCTAATGAGCATAGCTTCCTGGCTCTGTCGTACAAAGTCCTTACTAATCCCCGCTTAAAGCTTATAGGGCATAAGCTGTCGTAGTGAAGGTGTAACAACAGAAGACAAGGGCTAGGCAACAGATCCTTTATAGATTTCAATGTACATTATTGTCGATTATTGTTAGTAGAAGATACAGTCTTTTGATTGGTTGTTTCTCACAGAAAGTTAACCTTGCATCTCTTTGTGGCTGTGTCAGATCATCCATATGCTAACTGTATCCGCCTACGCAAAGCCTTTGTCCTCATTTTCTCACCACCAATACTGGGGACATAAACATTGACGTCAATTACTGTCAAACAACTTTGGCTAGCAGCCAGCTCTCACCACAATGGTATTGTCCAGTCCAGGTTTCTTTTTTATAGGCCACAACATTAACGTGATAACTAATCTTAAGAATAGATGATTCCCTGTGCACCACTGTAGGAATAAATCATGACGAATTTGTTTATAAGCACTGCTACACGACACCTTCAGTGCTTTCCTCATTTTCAGTTCAGAGGACAGGACGTCAATGAAAACACCCACATTGAGTTACAAATCTTTATTATTATTATTATTTCAAGAACTAGTCTTTACCATTTTCTTTCGTTGATTTGTATGTATTGCATTATGGATAAAATTAACTTTGATAAAGTCATCACACAGTGTGTCATACAGTAAGTAATATTTACTGATGACCACGTTTCCAGCACAACTTATCATTGCTACTCATAATCATATCAAGGCACTCACTCACACAGCTCACTTTCGTGCTCCATTAATATACATGAGTGAAAATTGATGATTAGACATTTGAATAAAATCAGTAATATGGGATAATGTACATTCAGAAATAATATTAGTATTATCAATCAAATACAATCAAATGGGAAATAAGACGAGTGTTTTTATAGTAAAATAAATAACTTGTTATAATGTTATAATGTATGTACATTGAATATATTTTAACATTATTTATTATCCTCCTCTGATTCGATTGACTGGTGGGAATGTTATCTTCCATATCTCTGATATTTGCGTTGAGTCACTTCTATTGCATGTGTTGTGTTGGGTGTGGACTCGATGAACCAGGCAGGATTCAGTAATCAATCTCTCTCCACCTCAACCAACTTTTATTACTCTTTATAATTTTGACTCTGTCCCACCCACCCCACTATGGTGTGTTTGTGTGTTAATGCATGCAGTGTGATTGCTGAGTCTGTTTCTAAATTACTTATCTTCTCGGGGTCAACCATTCTAACCTTAGCTAAATTCTTATGTTCTGGTGGGCAATCTCACTACTCCTGATCTACTAGTCTGACCTATGTAGTTGACTTCACTCACATTGATTACAAGGTAGATTGTAAATTATATTATTTTGTCTAATTGGGTCAACCTATGGGGTCCTTTAGCCTACACAGCTTGTCCTCCCTGAGTGAGTTTGTAGGTTGAAATGCCACTCTAATTCCTGCTTTATTAAGAATCCTACGTAGAGAGGGTCTCCGATGTCCTCTCCTTATATGGTAAAACTACTGTAGATGCCTTAATATTCTTTCTTATTTATGTTATCATTATTAGTTTCACCATTATTTTTATTTTGCTTTTGACCTATTTTGATATTCCTAATGAATTGAATAGGATAGTTAGTTAGTTAATTAACACCAACGCTTCTTCTATCCGTTTCATTTCATCATTCACGTTTGTTGATGTACTACTTAGTGCAATTGCTCGGTTTGCTAGACACTTAACTAAGCCTGCCTTTACACACAGATAACGGATGAGATCAATTAAAGTCGAAATATCTATTATTGTATTTTATTGATAACACTAATTTTATTGTTTCTGAATGTACTTTATCATTTTATATTGATTTTATTCAAATGTCTAATCATCAATTTTCGCTCATGAATATAGATGAAGCAAGAAAGTTGTGTGAATAGTGCTTTGATATGATTATGAGTGGCAATGGGAAATTGTGCTGAAAAGGTGGTCATCAGTAAATATTACCGTATAACACACTGTGTGATGACTTTATCAAAATAAAATTTTATCCATAGTGGAATTACGCCCTACCACAATGCCCACGTTTTATGCTTATATTTTTTATGTGCAGTTATATGCACATAAGTCGACTGAGATACGTGTACACTCTAAGTGTAATTGCATGTACTTGGATAGATAATTTAATGTTGATTTTAAACATCCAGTATCAATTTACATGATGATGAGATGAAGTGCTGCTTAATTACATTCAATTAAAACTATTATTTATTTATTTATTTATCGTGAATCATCACTATGGCAACAGGTAATTGGTTGGTTGATAAATGGCTCCAAGTTTAAAGTAAACATTGACAATGTGATAATCAATATTCGTATTATCATTATTACTATTATTATTATTATGCTTTAGGAACTAGGAATATATTTTAAGCATACTTCATACAAGGTGAAATTTCGCTCAAAAGTCTGCATTTTGAAAACCTTGACTTGATTTCATGTATCGGCAGTCTATCGAGATGGGTTAAATGAATTGTGAGGAATTACACGATGGATAAGATGGGCGGGTTGACTGTTTGGGGATTATTTATATTAACTCGAATAAGTAGGTCTATTAATATGTACGGATGGTTGGCAGTTACTGATGTTATTAAGTAGTATATATCAAAGTTGCTTTAATATACATAAAAATCTTCATTAAGGACATTAAGCTCACCTAGTTAACTAGCTTGCTAGTTTTCTAGCCGATCCACAGCCCGGATAAAGAGGGAGGGTTGGGCGTGGGGCTAGCAGTCCCACACCACTAAACCTATCAAACCGCTAGAGAAAATTCAACGCACAGAAAATATATTAAAAATACAAAAACTGTGAATAACGACAATCTTATTCTTCGCTCGAATTTCAGAGGCGAAATGACACAGGGGGCTGGTGAAAGCTGACCTTCGGGAATGCAGTCAGTCGAAGTGTCTTCTCCCCATGAAACCAAGAATAAGAATGGGGAGGTGGGATGTCTGTACATTGTATAAGACTGGCTGGGAAGGCTGCCCAGGTAGCCAAAGAAATGCGAAGATATGGCCTAGAAGTGCTGGGTATCTGCGAGAGCAGATGGAATGGACCGAGACGTAATTTAGAAACTGCTTTAACACTACGGTGTACCTCAATTCGTCATCAACCTCATTCGACAGCTCGCTATATGACAGTGCCATGTGACAGGTGATCCATAATGGAAAACTCAACGAGGCGTTCGAAGTGCATAAAGGAGTAAGGCAAGGCTGCCTGCCTATTAGCACCGATGATATTCTTAATTGTGGTGGACTAGATTATGCATCTGGCAGTGGGGAGCGAGGAGACACGAATACGCTGGGCAATCAATACGAATACTCTAGAAGATCTGGATTTTGCAGATGATATATGTCTAACGTCACAGGAACTCACAAACTGGTAGGCGAAAACCAACAAACTGGCAGAAGAGTCTGGCAGTGAAGACAGGACTGCAGTCGAACACAGAGAAAACTGAGGTGATGAATATAACCAACCACCACCAAAAGCAACAAAAACAAGCAGCACCAATCACCATCAACGGGAGAGATTTAACAGAGGTTGCTTCCTTAACTTTTCTGGGAAGCATTATTTCAACTACAGGCACTCGGAACGGACGAAGATGTCAAAGTCAGAATTGGAAAGGCAAGTTACACCTTCATTAACCTGAAACCAGTTTAGAAATATTCTACACTCAACATTAACAACAAGATTTGCATTTTCAAAACCAATGTGATGTCGTTCCTTCTGTACTGGTCAGAAACTTGCACTGCGTTTCCAACAGGTTGCAAACTTTCACCAACAAATACCCATTTCGTTGGCTCCAGACTGAAGATCAAATGGCCAGAAAGAATTAGTAACAAGAACCTGTGGAAACAAACGAACCAAGAGTCGATTGTTCAACAAATATATAGGAGAAAATGGAGATGGATCGGACATACGCCACTGAGCATGCCGTCAAATGACATCGTGCGCAATTCAGGCCATTGCTCCGGTGGAATCCCAATGGGAAGCGATGAGTGGGTCGTCGGTGCATGGGTGATACAGAGGAGATCATGTGAGTTGGAGGTGGAGATTAGAGAGTCTGGGGAAATCGTGGACCCAGCTGAAGAGGATGGCAGAGAATAGAACAAAGTGAAGATGTGTTGTTGAAACCCGATGTTCCACTCGGAAGGCAAGGGAACAATAATAATGATAATTCGTATCAATCTGTAGTGCTTGCTAGCCGGCTTTCTGAGCTGAGTCAGACTAGGTACACTGGCGATGAACTCGGTCCCGGTGTTTCAGATCGCCTCCATCCGGCTGGCTAGGC